>CM055265.1:128865360-129013668 GCA_029237695.1 Conchocele bisecta
GTTTGTCTATCTGTCTGCCCGTTTGTCTGTCTTCAAAAAAATCAAAAACTTTACGTTGGGAGAAATTTGTTTCCTTTCACCAAACGTTTTGATAGTTCACACATGCCTTTCTCTAATGATTCTCTGTCATGCTGTGACAAATCCACGATGCTCAGCCATGGGTGAAGCCTTTTCAGATTTGTTAAAATGGAGGTCGTCGCTAATCCAAGATGGCCGCCGTCTAAAAATAGCATAAATTCTTTAAAAAATCGTCTTCTCATGAACCGACAACCGGATTTCAACGAAACTTGGTAGGAATGATCGATGTACAATGCTCTATCAAAGTTGTTAAAATGGTGACCCCGGGGTCAAAAATGGGCATGGCCCGTGGGGTCAAATTGGGGTCAAATTTTCGATCGAATATGGTCATGTCTATATCAAATCGAAGGTATCAAAGAGGCGATCGCTCTAGTACATTATTTGTCGAAATTGGATGGTCATGTCATCCAAGATGGCCGCCGAAAGGTCAAAAGGTTGTTCTTTTATTAGAGATTTCAAAATTCTTCTTCACACGAACCGCTTGGCCCATGGTGGCAAAACTTCACAGTTATGGTCCATTGGTGAAGCCTTTTCCGATTTGTTGAAACGGAGGTCGTCGCTAATCCAAGATGGCCACCGTCTAAAACTAGCACAAATTCTTAAAATATTTTCTTCTCAAGAACCGCTTGGCCCATGGTGGCCAAACTTCACAGTTATGATCCAGGGGTGAAGCCTTTTTAGATTTGCTAAAATGGAGGTCGTCGCTAATCCAAGATGGCCGCCGTCTAAATAAAAATAGCACAAATTCTTAAAAAATCTTCTTCTCATGAACCGCCAGCCGGATTTCGACGAAACTTGGTAGGAATGATCGACGTAGAATGCTCTTTCAAAGGTGTTAAAATGGTGACCCCGGGGTCAAAACTAGGCGTGGCTCGTGGGGTCAAATTTTATTTTTGACCAAATATGCTCATGTCATATATCAAATTGAAGGTATCGATGAGGCGATTGCTCTGGTGCAATATTTGTCGGAATCGGATGATTATGTCATCCATGATGGCCTCCAAAAGGTCCATTTATTCGATATTGTGAACGTCTTTTTCTCAGGAACCACATGGCCGATGCTGGCCAAACTTCATAGTAAGTTAAGATCCTTGGTGGGTGAAGCATTTTCTGATTTTGTAAAATGAGAGTCATCGCTTAATCCAAGATGACTGCCATCTAACAATAGCACAATTTTTTTTAAACACTTATGAACTCAATGTCACATTCTCCTCTGGTGTTCATGGAGTCAGGTGAGCGAATTAGGGCCATCATGGCCCTCTTGTTTAATAACAGGGCCTGAAAATAGCAGCTTTTACCAGTAGGTCCGGGACCTAACCAGGAAAAAAGTTAAAGGTCCAAGGAATTTTTTGGAAGGCCCGAGAGGATAATCGCAAGAAAAACGGTAGAAATATGTGTCTGTTTTATGGGAAATGACTCGTCACAACATGTGTAAATACTTGAATGAGTCCCCATAAATTATCTTATAAGACGATAATCAGAATGGATTTAATATCGCCACTGAATGATGATAGCAATTTCAACTTTATCACAGGTCCGGCAGACTTGTTGCTTGTAAAATACAAATGTCCGACTTTAAAATTTGCCGGTCCAGGACCTCGGACCAGTGCTATTTTCAGGCCCAGAATTATTTATTACTAATTAAATGTGTCACTTGAACAAATTATATTTTTGACAGGTTATAAAGTATGATCATTGCAATAATAATAATGTCCGTTAACAGTTTACAGAAACACGGTTACATCTGATATCAAATGTATAATAATGCCAATCAATACGTGGGGTAATGGTGAATGAATATTTATTTTGCCAGAAAATGTCTCAGATGATGTCTCTGATAAAAGAACAGTTTGTGTCTACTGAGTGGGCATGTACCTTTAGCGTTGGGGTGGGGGGTGTATTTGCTATAATTTATGTTTCCTTTCAACAAACGTTTTTATATTCCACACATTTCTTTGTATAATAATTATCCATCATGCTGAGACAAATCCATGACGCTCAAACCCCCCGCTAACCACACGGTCCAGGTCACTGTCTTGATGCTTTCATACACTTAACGTTGGGGGAAATTTATGATAATTTCTGTTTCGTTTCACCAAACGTTTTGATATGTCACACATGCCTTTCTCGCCCACCAGGTGTCCGAGACAAGGATATTCGTATAGTCACGCCCATGTGAGATTTCCTTGTGCGTGTCTCACATCTAGCAACGACAAATTGTCTAATAGCGCAATAGTATGTCTTACAATTACACCATACAATAATTAATACGTTTGATGTTTATGTTTTTCAATGGTTGTTGACGTGTTTATTATCATGTCGTAGCGTTATGACATCGTTTTAAGTTTGATGACGTCAGCAATGTGCGACGTACATTTTGGCGTTGTCAGGACTGAATGGTGATGGAATTGAAGATTACTTTGATAATAATTTGTAAACGATCCACTGAACTGGCATTAGCATCCAATTCGTGGGTGAAAACATTGTTTTAACCCATTTGTTGATATGGCAAACCCGTTGGACGTATCAAGTCGCATAAATTCAGGGAATTAATAAAGTCTTATTCTGGGTCAGATCAATATTTTAAGATTCGCAAATATGTTATATAAAGGGGCGAGAAAAAGTATCCATCATATTCACTGGTGTGGGACAAGGATATTCCATCCTCGTGATCAGAATATGTCGTCAGAAACTCGGCAAAGCCTCGTTTCGACGACATATTCTGACACTCGGGTGAAATATCCTTGTCCCACACCAGTGCATAATTATGATGGATACTCTTATTCTCTAATGATTCTCTATCATACTGCGGTGAAAAATCCACGATCCTCAGACCCCCGCTAACTCCAAGGTCCAGTTCACAAACTTAGTGCTTTTGCAAACTTAACTTTGGGGGAAATCTGTTTTAAGATCTGCACCTTTTGCAAGTAGTTTTCATATTTTTTAGAGACGAAAAAAATACACCCTTATAAACGAAATAGTTTGAAAAGCAATTTGTGAAGATTGGATTAGTCGGAAAATTAACATCACAGTCCACTCCAGTTATTTAGAGTTGAAATTGAACCCTTAGAATGCGGGAACCATATATTGTCGTCTGCTGTTGATTCATATTTTGCCTTTTCTCTCATTAAAAACATGGTTTGGCAGCATTTTAGAATCATTTCCAATGGAAAGAATCATTTGGAAATGATTTTCAAGTGATGTCAAACCACATTTTTGATGAGAAAAATGGAAAATAAAAAATAAACAGCTGACGACAAAAAATAATTCAGCAGTGTAAGGGTTAATAATAGCAAGTTGTACCCTGATATGAATGGACAAAGACATTGCGAGGCATTATATTTCGAGTCCAGATTCAATAAAAACTCAACCTATTCCTTTTGAAATTTAAAAAATAATAATAATGAAAATGGGTTTAAATTTCAGAGATAATTTGGAATTAAAATACATTTTTGCCGAATGTTTACACTAACTTTTGAATATATAATGCAAATTATCAAAACTACCTTCGAACATCTGTTAATAACAGGGCTTTATGCTTGTGAACTAGCCAATGTAGGTTTTAAACTGTGACATATTTGATATTGTGTGTCTGATCAAGATTACAATGGGAATTAATAATACAGACATCATGGTAATTCATCCCTTCCCAACGTATGGTTTGTCTAGATGCAACCAATGGGCGTAGACTCAAAACCTATGTGCATCTCTGGCTTCTTTGTCTCTATTCAACAGTGTATACTGCAGCTGAATTCACACTCATCTTGTTCAGTTTCAACATCTTTTTTTTAAACATATACTGGTGCTTTCTTGTTGGCTGGTGAAGGCAGGATGTTATCTGTATATACACCATACCAGGATAGACAGAAGAGAACCTGTGTCATTTACATCCAGTCTAGCCCCTGGTCTGTCTCTGTCCCCACGACTGTTTAACCCTGTCACCCCTAAATATCCACCATCAGCTTTTCCAAGCGTTTCCATTGTTTTACTATTCCAGAGAAAATAGAGATCTTGTTTTAGAATTGAACAATACTGACAAATGCTGCAGATCCAGATGAGACGGCTCTTTAAGAGCCGGCTCATCAGGATCTACAGTGTTTGCACATATTGGCTTGTAGGGTTTGAAAGCGTTAACGATGGCTGCTGCTGCTTCTTGTAAACATGAAGATATTTTATTATTTCAAGGCAAAATCCACATAATTTAAATATCAGAACCGACACCTGCTGTAAATGACCTGTTCATGTTATCGACAATCTCTCCGTTATATGTGTTTGAAATATTCTATTGTTTTATTCCTACTGAAACAAAGAACTGATAATGTACACCTTTACGCCTTATGTGAATAACGATACTAAGGGCATGACCTTTCATATTTGAGCCCGGCATGAAATAATGTACCATATAGATAATATTGCATGTGCACAATATGTTAAAAAAAATCATTCACAAATATTTAAATGTTTGTCAAACTTTCATCACAAAAATCAAATTATTTTGCATTTGTTATGGATTTTGTTCAAACTTTCTAATAGAATATGTATTGAAAAAATCATATATTTTTTGACAAATAAGGCCGGGTATAAGACAGGTTATTTCATTGGTGGACTCACATGCAGGAGGTAACAATTGGTATTGGCATTGTCCGTTGGCCATCTTTTGTCAACGGAGATTACCGGTATTTCGCACTAGTGTCTGCTAAATTTCCCCAACAGATCTTTCGTTAGCAGAACAAAAGAATTAGATGAAATTTAATTACACTTCATTCCATAGTATTTGTGGACGTTATTATTTGAGGAAAAAGGAGAAACTTATTGGACAGTGAAGTAGAGTTTTTTCTACAAGTGTGAGATCTTGGTGGTGAGTGTGATGCAGTAACCAACACCATGGATGGTAAATCAAGGACAATACTTTGCGTGCTTGTCGTTCTGTGCACCATCCGCTGTATCGGCGCAGGTAGGTGGTTACATTTGGTCATATACCGGTAAACCTTCCACAGTATAGAGAATACCGGGCTACAGGGCTACAGCTGTAATAGTTCTCGTGCGATAGTCATCACTCAGTATGACAGAGTGAGTTGCAACCAGGCTAGTGTATGTTTTCATACAAAGTTTAATAGGAACTGCGTCAGAATTCCAAGTCTTGTCGAAGAATTACAACCTTTTCCAAAATTCTGATAACACTGAGAACAAAATGCATTGCATGTATTACCGGTAGCCAGGTATTATATTTATCAGGTAAATTTTGTACTATTAAGCTATGCAAGTGTCAGATTTTGTTGAAAGTTCCTAACTTAGGAACAATTCAATTACTGACATGCTGTGACCGGGGAAATATCTGAGGTATGGTGGTTACTAGTGGTGCAACGATATACCGGTATACCGGTATATTGCGATATGTCATCCTGACGATACGTATCGCTGTACGGTTTTTACGTATCGCGATATTTACACCATATTCTCGGTCGCCATCTTGTGTTAAAATAATTGTGTAAAATTATTCAAAATCATTCAAAACATAATTTTTAATATGACAGAAGTCAATATTTGTAATAAACACGCCACAATTAGATGACTAATACATGTAGTGAGTAATCTCAGACGTGTGTAAAGTTTGTAAACCGTACTGTTATCTGGGTTCATTTCCCACCCAGTGACCTAAATCTAATTACAGGTCTGTCAAACTGTTTACAATACCATTTGTTTTACGACACCCGATTGTTTGACCAAATTTTCATCACATCATTATGCGAATCACT
This sequence comes from Conchocele bisecta, assembly GCA_029237695.1. Taxonomy (NCBI): domain Eukaryota; kingdom Metazoa; phylum Mollusca; class Bivalvia; order Lucinida; family Thyasiridae; genus Conchocele; species Conchocele bisecta. The sequence continues at coordinate 128,871,195 of CM055265.1, forward strand.
AAAATCATGCCTACCCGCTGTGACAATAAAAGTCACGGGTCGATAGTTTCAATAATCCCCTAGCCAAACATTGCTTCTGGCTACTATAATTGTCAGTTCAAAACACGTGTTATTCTCGTGGCGAAGTTATTTATACAGTGCAGCCAATCACTGGTAAGTAAAGGCAGCCCTTAGTGGCATGATTGACAGGTTACTGTTGCGAAAGACGTCTCGGCAATAGATCTATCAGCGATTGATCATGAACGAGGTAGAGTTAACTCCCTCCGAATACTCTCAACCAAACAAACAAACACATGCAAACACGTGTTTTAACGGGCACCGGATGCGAGTCATTTTGCAACTTTTTCCAATTGATGTTAACGTAACCCGATTTTTATGATAATTCAGTTTGGTATTAAGTAAATATACAGAATTTATGCACATCCAAGTTCATAAAGGATATTTATGTACACAGTTAAAGAGGTTCAAATATTTTCAAATTCTACAATCTACTACATTTGCTTCCCAGCCCAGGTTTACTCTGAGTACTGCAGTTTCCTCCCACATTAAGGACCACCCGTACGTCTTGGTCTTTGCCAAACGAAATCATTAAATCTCGTGCTTGTTTGTAATTGCTGTGAAATATGTAAGTACAGTTTAACCCTTAGAATGCTGGAACCGAAAATTGTCGTCTGCTGTTTTACCATATTTGTCATTTTTAGCCAGGTTTTTTTAAAAGAAATCCAGGCTATTGGATTGGCGAAAGCGAAAGTTTTCGTGTTTGAGTCCATTTCTTTGTTACTGTACCACCTAGGACCACCAAACTTTCACAGCTTCATAGTGCCCACCACATATTACTATCCAACATGTTACTTTTTTAGCCAGGTTTTTTAAAAAAAATCCAGGCTATTGGATTGGCGAAAGCCGGGCGGGCGGGCGGGCGGCGGGCGGCGTCCACAATCAATGTTAAGTTTTCGTGTTTGAGTCCATTTCTTTGTTACTGTACCACCTAGGACCACCAAACTTTCACAGCTTCATAATCAAGGGGTGCCCACCACATATCACTATCCAAAATGTTACTTTTTTAGCCAGGTTTTTTGAAAAAAAATCCAGGCTATTGGATTGGCAAAAGCCGGGCGGGCGGGCAGGCAGGCGGGCGGCGTCCGCAATCAATGTTAAGTTTTCGTGTTTGAGTCCATTTCTTTGTGACTGTACCACCTAGGACCACCAAACTTTCACAGCTTCATAATCAAGGGGTGCCCACCACATATCACTATCCAACATGTTACTTTTTTAGCCAGGTTTTTAAAAAAAAATTCCAGGCTATTGAATTGGCGAAAGCCGGGCGGGCAGGCGGCGGCGGGCGGAGCGGGCGGGCGCGGGCGATCGGGCGGGCGGCGTCCACAATCAATGTTAAGTTTTTGTGTTTGAGTCCATTTCTTTGTTACTGTACCACCTAGGACCACCAAACTTTCACAGCTTCATAATCAAGGGGTGCTCACCACATATCACTATCCAACATGTTACTTTTTTTTTAACTTGACCCATTTTTTCCGCGCAGTCGACTTAGCCATTTTCAATGTTAAGTTTTCGCGTTTACAATGTTAAGTTTTCGTGTGTTTAAGTCCATTTCTTTGGTACTGTACCAACTAGGACCACCAAACTTTCACAGCTTCATAACCATGGGATGCTTACCACATACAACTATCCAACATGTGACCAATTTTTTTACCTTCACCTATTATTTCTACGTAATTGACTTAGCCATTTTTCAACGTTAACTTTTTAACGTACGTCTGGTTAGTGTTTTTTGGTTAAAATTAAAAGTTTTTTGTTATACTATATCTCTGCAACTGCTTCGCCCATTACCTTGACACTTCACATGGGTGTTTATCATCATCCATATTTTCATTCTACCCCCAACCGTGCGGCCCCTGTGCCCAATGTCAAGGTCAAATTACTTTGAATTTTTTTGTTAAGGTTTTTTTGTGTACTATATCTCTGCAACTGCTTCACCCATTACCTTGATACTTCACATGGGTGTTTATCATCATTGTCGCACCCGCTTGCAGAAAGCGCGGTATCGTCGGCATTTTGGCATACGTCCGTCCGTACGTCCGTGTGTCCGGTTAAAAAAATTTTCGTTAAAGTTTTCCCATCTACTATATCTATTTTTGTAGTGTCCATGCCTCGCCCCAAGGCGCGACATGCAGGCCACGGCCATCTAGTCTACAAAAAGTGCGTATAATTATGTTATCCAAGTGTCTATGCTTGGAAAAAACCTGGCCTTCGTGGCTTTGCCTCGTTTCTTGTTCTCAGTAAAATCATGGCTGCTTGGCAGCATTTTATAATAATTTCCTATGAAAATGATTCTATCTATAGTGCTGTCAAACCATGTTTTTTGATGAGAAAAATGGAGAATAAAAAATAAACGGCAGACAACAAAAATTAACTCAGCATTGTAAGGGTTAAACGTTCAGAAAAGGACAATTCATTTGTTATTGTTCAGTTAACTCTTTGATCCCTAAGTAACTGTAATTGATTCACATACCAATGTAGAATAGTACAATGCAAGATGGCGTACATGGGTAAACTACTAAATATAATAAATGCAGAAACACCACAATCGTGGCAAATAGGCAAATAAATTTCAGACCATGCCGCGACCTCTAATACATGTACATATATCTGTACTTGTATCATACACTTATTTGATGAAGAAAAGGGAAAACAAAATAATAACCAGCAGACAACAACATTTCATTCAGCATTGTAATGGTTAAAGGCCCTGGGTGAATGGATGGACTGCGAGCAAAACAGTTCGTGAAAGATCATTTTACGATAGATTTGTATTTCGGAACATATACATGTATGTATATGACCTGAAAAAACTTAAAAGTAATAATAACAAAAGTATTAATGAAAAAAATAACTACATGTAGCATTGCAAAGCCAGTTTTGCTAAATATAGCATTCCTATTTCCCGCGCATGACCTCGCGATTGTGGTCACATGACTGAACACTACATCATCATTCAGTTCTTGTATTGTTAAATTCGTTTAGTTTTGCTTATCATGCACAATTGTTGTGTGTTAAGGTATTACAGTGTTTGTGGTGATTATGTAGAAGTGTGCAATGATGAAATATCTTGTAATGTGTCTTATCTGCAGCAAAATGGTAGTCGGTGGCAACTGTAAATCGGTGAAAGGAATTACATCACTACTATTGAGATTTTCCAGATAGATTGCAATATGGCCAAGTTAAATTTAGCATGGACTTTTCTGGATTTGCTATCCATGACATTGAAAGTGGACATGCAGATGCGATAATCCCTCCAGAATCACGGTAAATCACTGGGTAGCATGTAATATATTAAATATTATGCCGATTGATATTGAAATATCGCAGGTGGTTTGGCCTAGTATGGCTTACCATTTCCGGTTCACGGATTGTTACGGTTGAATGATTTTGTGCAGTAAGTTCATGAAGTTGTGCACAGCCTCGAGATACCAGTGACCAAATTTAACCACGAGGTAACATGATAATGCAACATGCAGTGCCGAGATAAGGACCAACAAGATAAGGTAAATGATGGTATAAAGTTGTTTGGATCTACTGCTTTCACTCAACTACATTTTCATGATTACTATTTAACATCTGTATTCAACCTCAAAGTCACATGTTGATGGATTACGATATGCTAAAGGACATAGGGGACCGCTGATCATCATATGATTCAAACATTAATTGCTTCCTAAATGGGATGGAACATATGTATAACATACCATATATGTGAACACTAACCGTGTTACTGTATCCTATACGGCACATGGAGTGGCCAAGTCGGCCATCGTTGTGTGTGCCAGCCATCAGCCAGTTTCACATCTTCTAGCGTTTGACAAAGAACTGACGATGAGACGTAGAACATAATATTATGATATAATGAAGGACTCCTATTAATTATATTACACCATGATGCACTTCATATTGTTGCAATGCCACTTCATATTGTTGCAATGCCAAGCCATTTGATAATCCATGCATCGGTGTAGAAGATATAGAGCGGAAGGGAATTTCGATAGGTTTACCTTTGACCTTCAACTGTGACCTTGACCTTGGACGTAGGTGCGTGGTTATTGATCGCGACACACCTTCTCATCATGAGAAACATTTGTGCCAAGCCATTTGATAATCCATGCATCGGTGTAGAAGATATAGAGCGGAAGGGAATTTCGATAGGTTTGACCTTTGACCTTCAACTGTGACCTTCACCTTGGACGTAGGTGCGTGGTTATTGATCGCGACACACCTTCTCATCATGAGAAACATTTATGCCAAGCCATTTGATAATCCATGCATCGGTGTAGAAGATATAGAGCGGAAGGGAATTTCGATAGGTTTGACCTTTGACCTTCAACTGTGACCTTGACCGTGGACGTAGGTGTGTGGTTATTGATCGCGACACACCTTCTCATCATGAGAAACATTTGTGCCAAGCCATTTGATAATCCATGCATCCGTGTAGAAGATATAGAGCGGAAGGGAATTTCCAACAGACCGACCGACAGACCGACCGACTGACCGACAAGCTGACTCCTATATACTGTACCCCCAACAAACTTTGTTTGTGGGGGTATAATTAAGAATACAATAACTTTTATTTCACAAATAATGTACAAGCATAACAATAAATAGAGTTTCAACAAATTATGTTGAAAGTTTCCGAATAATCTAATATAGAATTCACAAAATGATCGCCATCAACAACGTTAACGATCAAATTGCACCACTTTAGGCAATTAACTGCACTTGAAAAGAAATCACCTTTCACAGACAGGTAGAGCGCGGCTCGGCCTTTGTTCGCAATAAGTCGGACGCGGAGGTGTGAAAATTAGCAAAACACAAACTTCGACATCAATTTCGAGTCGTCGTATAGCAAAATAGCGAGAAATGTGTCCGCGGGACGCGACAATTGTTTCGAGCGATCGCATTTTTCGAGGAGTTGCATTTCGAGCCATCGCATGTAAAATACATTAAACATATAGGGAAAATTATCGGGACCGCGACGCCATTTCGAGCGAGCCCGACATTACGAGCCATCGCATTTCGAGCCATCGCGATTTCACTGTATACGTCAAATACTTCAAGAACAATTAAAGCTAATTTACATCACTAGCTATTTAATACAAGAAGTCTGGCACGGAAGCAGATGCCGAGGAATTTGACCATAACATGATTATGTCAGAGAAGTGCATGCTTGAAACAAGAAAAAGGTCAAGGTTGAAGAAACTTTTTGCCATAAAAAAATGGCTAAGTGTTTCCACAATCGTGTGAAGTTACACAATGTCAAGGTCATAGTTTTAATGGGGGTATAAGTATGTTCCAAATGTTCACATGTATCAAGTGTCCAAATATTGAAGTAATCCGTCAAGTAATATTGAAGGTATACCGTGACGACGAAGGTTGTATAAACTTTTTGATATTTCGGACTCCGCGACGTCGGAAAAAGCGGCGGCTATTAAGCAGGCGCGACAATATTACTATATAGAGATGCTCACAGGTTTTCTAACATTCTGGTAATTCAATACGTGACTCCAAATGATAAGCATGGGTGTTATGACCATCGCCAACAACAACAACAGCTAACGACTGAATGAGATCCAGAAATGTGAAAATGAGTGTCTGTTAGTCTGAAGTCGGCAAGCAATGCATTATTGCATACACAGTTGAAAACGAGTACTGGTGAGACTTTATATAGTCAGACTTGATTCACTTGAATACAAAAATGTATTAATAGTCAAGCCATTTCACCAGTATTTGTCCTTATTGTGTGTCTATTACTGTGGGGTAGCAGACACTCGTCGCTTCATCGTATAATGAAGAGAGAGAGAGAGAGGTGAATGGGGGCTGCTAACAGGGTAACAGAAAATGAAATGCATGTAACAGTTAAGAGCATCTGTAAAACGTGATAATAGTTAACAGATCTGTCCTGTTATCAAACAGTATCAGTCCGTATTGTTTCATCTGCAGAGGGTGTTGACATCTAACAGTTGATTGGCTGACCTGAGCCATGAAATTAAAACAATATACATGTGCCATGTCTAATTATTGTTTGTCAACTGAAAATAAAACGAGCGAACTACAAGTAACATGACCTATATACAACATTAATCCACCTTTATGGAATGTGGCTGGCTTGTTGGCTTGGAAAATAGGAGAAATGAATAGGGCTCCAGATAATCACATTAATTCCAATTTTGAGAATTTTCACTTTTACTCTGCTTTAAGACAGAAATCCAGAACGCTGGTCCTTGCATCAAGCGGTCACTGTTATCGCTATAAAACTTTAATAAAGAAAGGGGGATGCTATGTATTTACTATCATACATACACTGTCTACCTATAAGCCAGTATACATGTCTAGGCTGCTGGAATACACTGTATTTAAACCTCTACAATAGCAGTTACAGGGACACCTATTCCGGCCTTACACTGAATTACATATCCGTGCTTTAGATGCTTAGTATATAAACAAGAACAATTATAACATGAATGATCATGTTATAAAAGAACGCTTTGAGTGTATGTTATTATTATTGAGGCCAACTACATGTTTGCAAGTAGCATGTAAAGTTATAGATATCAGGGTATGGGATCAGTGGTTTCCAAACTGCTTTTCCGACGTGACGTATTCTGTGACGTCATTTTTACAGTAAATTTTCTTGAAACTTTTCCAAGCAAACGGACGGATTTCGATGATATGTATAGAAGTGACATACGGTTCGATGATATGTATCACACCATAGAAGTGACGCACTGGTATGGGTGCTCTAAAAGTTCTTTACGATAACCTATAACTGTCGTGAAGAATCAAGTACCGTTTATTTCTTACATTCACGTTCTTTAGATTTGTATTCACATCCATGGTAACCGATTCTTCGTCAAAACCAGAAAATTGTTAGATTAAAGCAAACTATACCATAATGCAAGAACTTGCATCATTAAACGAAGCTAATCCCCTCGCACTGGCATCATTAAACGAAGCTAATCCCCTCGCTGGCAGCCTTGATAATAAACTAGATGGCCGCGGCCTGCATGTCGCGCCTTGTGGCGAGGCATGGACACTAAAAAAAAAGATATAGTATAACAAAAAACTTAACCAAAAACTTTAACCAAAAACTTTAACCAAAAAACTTAACCAAAAAACTTAACCAAAAACTTCAAAGTAATTTGACCTTGACATTGGGCACAGGGGCCACACGGGAGTGGGGTAGAATGAAAATATAGATGATGATAAACACCCATGTGAAGTTTCAAGGTAATGGGCAAAGGAGTTGCAGAGATATAGTATAACGAAAAACTTTAACCAAAAAACTTAACCACAAAACTTAACCAAAAACTTTAACCAAAGAACTCAACCAAAAAATTTAACCAAACAACTTAACCAAAAACTTTAACCGGACACACTGCGCGTACGTACGTGTACGTACGTACGCCAAAGTGCCGACTATATCGCGCTTTCCGCAAGCGGGCGCGACAAAAAGTACTCCGTGACCTTGGGCGGTCGAACGTGGGTCATATGAGTCTACTCATATGCTAAACCATGCTCCATCCATACACACATTATGGTCAAATAATATCAAAATCGTGGCAGTTCACAAGTTATTGAAAAATGAAAGGTGTTACTAGCGTACGTACATACGTACGCAGTACATGGACTAACGATATACCACCTCTTGCCTACCGGTGAGGGGATACTAATTGGGAACCTGTTAAGCACTTACTGCGTTATGTTTCATTAAACTCTGTCTTTCCATTATAAAGATATTACATTCAACATCCTGCACCACCTTTAATTGACATGGCGCAATTTTAAACATTGCGCGGGCCCAATTTTCCCAATTTTAGTACTTTCCCCTAACAAAAAAAAACGGCATCTAGTCGCACGCTGACTGAGCCGCGATCTATAAACTTACCCAGGAGATTACATAGCAAACTAGTGTAACGCGCGTCCACTTGTGGTTTTTTGTTTCGGTGAGTCCACAGAGTACAACAGTCCGACTTGGCAACGCCACCTAACGACTTATCACCGGCACTGCAGTGCATGATATAAAAATCCTAAAACCATCAACTTCTAAAACTGGCGTTTTGAAGAAAGTCATGAAATATGCAATCTTAAATTCGATAAAATTGACGCAGTACAATTTGAACGACGTTATAAGCCAAATATATGAGTGCCAGAAATAATCCACATTCAGACACATGAAAATGTTTGCCATTTCTCCATTTCATTGTCGAAACTCCAGACGGTTTTACAGAATGTGAAAGCCATGGGAAATGTATACTGGATATCAAATACTCCTACAAGCACCAATATGAACTTGTGAGTGAAATTCACGACAGGTCATACATTACATCGAAACAGAAATAATTGCCTTGAAAAAGTCTGAGAAATATTACACACACACAAGTACACATTCAAACGGCTCTATGTCAAAAATTGTTCTGCGACTTTGCACTGCAGTGGAGTAGCCAGATTCATGCAGAGGGGGTGTGAATTGAATTGTGAATGGAGTTTGGAAGGGGGTGCGAGAACATACATTCAATTTTCTTCCATTGTAGTGATTTTCACATATATTATACAGGTAGTTATTTCCCCCAGAAAACGTAGGTTATAAAGTAAAAAAATACACACCTGACCAAATGTTATGGGATGCAATTACACACCATGTCACTGGACTTTGTACTGTACACCCACTGGTGAATCCATGTGACAAGTGTTTTGTATGATTGTGGTGTTTGTGAATGACTGATAAGACAAGTGTCGTGCCTTTGCACTTAATGACTGGGTGCCAGACATCCTTCAGCAAAGTTGCAAATCATGATTTGAATTGGGGTGCCCATCTGTTTGGCACAAAGTGTTCTTTATAGGAATTAAATAATAAATAAGTATAATTGTGTAACTATTCCAACAGTTTTAAAAAATACGAGTTCCCGCTACACAGAATATTCACTTAGTAATCTTAGGTTTACTGATAGGTTGTATCATCGTGCTATTTTTATTGTAAATGAGGCAGGTCATTTTTAAATTATTTATATCAACTAAATGTGTCACCTGAATAAATATTTGTATTGACTTGTTACAAAATATGATCATTGCACATCAAAAGATAAATAGAGAGAATAAATATTGTTTCCATTAACATTTTAAAGAGTCAATGTTATCGCCCTTGATATCAAAGTGGCAATTCAAGCTTGATGTAAAAATAATAATAATGTAAAATTAACATGGTAGATATGATTTTTTTTAAGAATTTTACCAAATTTTCTACAACGGCCATCTTGGATTATGCGACAACCTCCATTTTAACAAATATGAAAATGCTTCACCCACGCACCACAACTGTGAAGTCTGACCAGCGTCAAAAATCAGTACATGTACCCGAAAAAAACAAAAGAAATCAGTATGGTAAGATATGTTATTCTTGCTTTTAAGGACTAGAGCAAGTGAGCGGGGTCTCACACATACCCTCGACCGCAGCAAAGTCATTTGGCCTTGACCTTTGGCATGAAAGCCGCTTAGGTGAGATATAGAATGAAAATATGGCTGTTGATAAAGAAGTATGTGACATTTCCAGTCGATCCAACATACGGTTGCAGATAAATTGTGTACTTAAAACTTTAATGCAAATATTTCAAAACATTTAACACAATTTGACCTTGACCTTGGGCATGAAAGTCACATGCGTGTGCTATAAAATGAAAATATGGATGTTGATTGTTGATAGACAAATATATGAAGTTTCAATTCAATCTGACTTACGGTTGCAGAGAAATTGTTTACTTAAAACTTTAACGCATATATTTCAAAACATTTAAGTTTCAAAGTAATTTCACCTTCACTGTGTGCATGAAAGCCGTATGTTTGTTTAATGGTGTTTAACGGCCTATCAACAGCTATGGTCTAATACTCACATAAAGGATATAACTGTCGGATACCGAATTCCAAAGTTGTTTTGTTTGTTTATTGGTGTTTAACGGCCTATCAACAGCTCAGGTCATATAAGGCTGGGCAAACGGTTCGATCCTGTATTAACCTGCTGCATTGGGGGGGGGGGGGGGGGGGGGGGGGGGGGGGGGGGGGGGGGGGGGGGGGGGGGAATCCCAATCCCAAAATCAGAACGGAATATTTTCATCGAGAACAAATATAGTCAGCCCTGAAATTAGAATAACCTGACCCGATGCCAGATCCATACCACACCAAAGTCACTTGGCCCCTTTCCCTAAAAAAGGATTACGAATAATCGTAATACTCACACAAGAGATATAACCAGATTCAACTGTCACATACAAAATGCCAAAGACGTATGCGAGGGCCAAACCAGGTCTCCAGTCGGATTTCCGGTAAGGATGAATCGCGATTGTTAAATTACCCATCACATGCACCCACCAGGGCTATTGAAAGAAAATATTGATCTTCTAACTTCATAAAGAAGTATATATATGAAGTTTCAAGTCAACCCGACTTGCGGTTGCAGAGAAATTGTGTACTTAAAAACTGTGACATGTTTGATGCAAATATTTCAAAACTTTAAGTAATTTGACCTTTGCAGGAAAGCCACATCGGTGTGCTACAGTATAAAAAATATGGATGACGATAAAGAAGTATATGAAGATTCAACTCAATGCGATTTACGGTTGCAGATATAATGGGTACCCAAAAACCTTTAACGCAAATCTTACGGATGGATGAAAATACAAAAACTATATACACCTCGACATACTTTGTATGCCTGGGTATAAATCATGATTGAAGGCACTGTGTTACAGATGATGCCTCAATACGTTGTTTGTCACATCATGCACTGCAAATGACCAATATCAACCAATTTGCACCATTTCATTCGAAGTCAAATTTCGAAGTCGAAATTTATTGTACACATGTAATTTGTTACAAGTTTGACCATTGGGCATTGATTTCAATTATAATCATGATAATAGCACAAAAATACATCATTCATTCGTAAATTTTTTCGTTTTCCCTTCGAAAGTCTGCAAAGTTTGTCTTTGGTCTATTCTGGATGTTTCAAGTAAAATCCTTTATTGCGAAGATAACTGAAACCATGTGAAACCAACCAAATATAGACTTTATAGACTGTGGACGTTAAACAGAAATTTATTAATCAAAGATTGAATGCAATACCTTAAATGCTAATCACTCTAGGTTGGCGGTAGGATTTTTAAATTTGCTCAAATATGTGTCTGTGACTGGAGAAATGGAGCTTATGGGATTTACGACCAATGTAGATACACATATCCGCACAGGAACTGCACTGTTCACCATTGCATCAATGAAATCTCCATCATGCTTCTAACAAGCCACATCATTATCAGGCTACAGGAGTGTACTATTTGATCAGGAGCTACAATGGTCACAAATCCCATAAACGACACACCGGTTAAAGTAACGGACCAATACCTATAAATACATTAAATATACCTAAAAGCATCAATAAGTGAAATAAAATAGGCTAAACTTATTTACTCCCATATATCACACATGGAGTAAATACATTTTGTTTAGCTTATTTTTCTCTCACTTATTGATGCTCTTAGGTATATTTAATGTATTTATAGGCCATGGTCCGTTACTTCAACCTGAGGTCACAGCCACATATGTGTAAAAGCATAGTAAATATATTTCTGACCATTTCAATATCTAGTCCTTCAAGTGTCACATAATCAGAAATGTACAAATGTCATTCTGTCCACCACAAGAATAAGTCACCGATTGAAAAAATATTGACAAATCTTAAAACTGCACAAGTCAGATTTGTGTGAATAAGATTCATTCTCAATTCCATCAACACAAGAAGTAACATGTCTTCATGACACATCCTTTCAACAGGTTGATTAGAGCAGAAATCAGAGTTAAGAACCACACAAAAATTGCCGCTGGCATGGATGGTACTCCGGTTAAATGGTTAATTTTTTGTAACTGAACTTGTCTTTCTCAAGCTCTTCCTCGAGGGTTATATTTTCAGATGTCGCTGATCTTAAGATGATGACAGTCTGTCATGGCGACACTATATTTTGCTTCATGTAGGTCAGGAACTGGATCAGTTCCCATTTCGCGAGTGTTTGGCAACTTGTTGCCCAGGTGGAGTAGTGTCTTCGGCAGCGATTCTTCTGGTGGCCTTTGTCCTTCAACAGCAGAATGAGAAAACAATTTCCGCCTTATCTGCTTCTTCTGGGACCGCCCTATACTATCTCAATAGCCCTGCTGGTGTCTGCCTCGACTGCAGGTTGAAGTTGAAGAGGCTCGACGAATAATCCAGATGGCTAAGATATGTAGACGCTTCCCTGAAACAAACAATCAAACACTATTATGTACATGGTTAGCCTTTTATTGAATTTCTTACCAGTATTAACCATTACTCAGCAAATGACTCCGCAACTTTGCAACATGAAACAGTGCTTAGAGAACTACATCCCACCCGGGCATCAAGCTCACAACACTTGGATAAATGTGGTAAGCGAGTAAGCCACATTGTTCATAGTTGTGAACAGTAACTCTTGAAATCTACAACCGTACTGTCCGTAGCAGACATAATAATGAGACATGTATACATACATATCTATACATGTATCAAACCAATGAAAACTGACATTCTGATCTGCATATAAACAAGAAACGAGGCAAAGCCACGAAGGCCAGGTTTTTTCCAAGCATAGACACTTGGATAACATAATTATACCCACTTTTTGTAGACTAGATGGCTGTGGCCTGCATGTCGCACCTTGGGGCGAGGCATGGACACTAAAAAAATAGATATAGTAGATGGAAAAACTTTAACCAAAAAACTTTAACCGGACACACGGACGAACGGACGGACGTATGCCAAAATGCCGACGATATCGCGCTTTCCGCAAGCAGGTGTGACAATGATGATAAACACCCATGTGAAGTATCAAGGTATTGGGTGAAGCAGTTGCAGAGATATAATACACGAAAAAAATTTAACAAAAAAATTCAAAGTAATTTGACCTTGACATTGGGCACAGGATCGCGCTTTCCGCAAGCAGGTGCGACAATGATGATAAACACCCATGTGAAGTATCAAGGTATTGGGTGAAGCAGTTGCAGAGATATAGTACACGAAAAAACTTTAACAAAAAAATTCAAAGTAATTTGACCTTGACATTGGGCACAGGATCGCGCTTTCCGCAAGCAGGTGCGACAATGATGATAAACACCCATGTGAAGTATCAAGGTATTGGGTGAAGCAGTTGCAGAGATATAGTACACGAAAAAACTTTAACAAAAAAAATCAAAGTAATTTGACCTTGACATTGGGCACAGGATCGCGCTTTCCGCAAGCAGGTGCGACAATGATGATAAACACCCATGTGAAGTATCAAGGTATTGGGTATTGGGTGAAGCAGTTGCAGAGATATAGTACACGAAAAAACTTTAACAAAAAAATTCAAAGTAATTTGACCTTGACATTGGGCACAGGATCGCGCTTTCCGCAAGCAGGTGCGACAATGATGATAAACACCCATGTGAAGTATCAAGGTATTGGGTGAAGCAGTTGCAGAGCTATAGTACACGAAAAAACTTTAACAAAAAAATTCAAAGTAATTTGACCTTGACATTGGGCACAGGGGCCGCACGGTTGGGGGTTAGAATGAAAATATGGATGATGATAAACACCCATGTGAAGTTTCAAGGTAATGGGCGAAGCAGTTGCAGAGATATAGTATAACAAAAAAGTTTTAACCAAAAAACTCTAACCAGACGTACGTTAAAAAGTTAACGTTGAAAATGGCTAAGTCAATTACGTAGAAATAATAGGTGAAGGTAAAAAATGGTCACATGTTGGATAGTTGTATGTGGTAGGCACCCCTTGGTTATGAAGCTGTGAAAGTTTGGTGGTCCTAGGTGGTACAGTACCAAAGAAATTGACTTAAACACGAAAACTTAACATTGTAAACGCGAAAACATAACATTGTAAACGCGAAAACTTAACATTGAAAATGGCTAAGTCGACTGCGCGGAAAAAATGGGTGAAGAATTAAAAAAAAAAAAGTAACATGTTGGATAGTGATATGTGGTGGGTACCCCTTGATTATGAAGCTGTGAAAGTTTGGTGGTCCTAGGTGGTACAGTACCAAAGAAATGGACTTAAACACGAAAACTTAACATTGTAAACGCGGAAAACTTAACATTGAAAATGGCTAAGTCGACTACGCGGAAAAAAAATGGTCAAGTTAAAAAAAAAGTAACATGTTGGATAGTTGATTGTGGACGCCGCCTGCCCGCCGGCTTTCGCCAATCCAATAGCCTGGATTTTTTTTTCAAAAAACCTGGCTAAAATGTCATTTCGGCTAATTCTGTGCACCGGCTAATGCACACAATTCACGTAATGTTTTGCCCAGCTTACGTCAGAATCAAATTATGTTGATTTTGGAATAAATCAGCTGATTAACATCATACATAAGTCTCAATTTTTATCCCATTCCGATAGTTGGTAAAAAGTTATTCAGAACATGATCAAAATAATTAGTGGTCCTGCTTACTAAATTAAATAGATCAACAACATATTTGTTAAAAAAAAAGCTTCATAAACAATAATACACATGCACATATGCCTACATTGGTTATCATTTTATTCCCGCATTATTCGCAAAAACTCAAGGACAAAATGGACTGATATTTTGATCAAATTTGGCTGTGTCTCCGCAAGTGGATACAGATAATAGACGACAGATGAAATAGTAAAAGCCATCTGTTTAGCCGTGCTTATCTCGGCTAAGAACTGCCTTGAATGTTCAGGGAATTTAGACTGAATATGGACATTTTCACGCAACGAAAATTATTATTAGGTGCGCAGAATTAACAGACACGATTGTAATCCCAACAAACATACAGTCTCCACCGCCCATATTCGTGAGGTCACCCCAATGAAGCAAAGAAGTCCCTCATCACCACCCCAGACCAAACATGGGTTCCCTGTGTACAAATAAATTTTAGGAAGCCCACCCACTGCAATACAAATACTTAATACAAATACTGCACTTCAATTGTTTTACTTGTTTGGTCACTGTTGTTATAGTTTTCTAAATCGTGTAAACACGTGACTTTCTGAAAACACTTGTCTTAAGAAAACAACATGAATAATCAGACATGACGTAAAATATTGGTGTGTGCAAAGCCACATACACGGTGCGAAGCCGGGTACACTTACTTAATAGAAATACTGCACCGGCCTATATTCATGATATTTCGGGGGAAAGTCACCGCTGTGCAAATGCAGTGTACCTGGATTCGCACACCTCAATGTTTTACTTATTTCATCACTGTTGTTACAGTTTTTTTTAAGCACATTTGACTCGGGGGGGGGGGGGGGGGGGGGAATGAAAGCCTATATAGACAATAGATAACAGATAATAGCCTAAATAGATAATGAATTGACTTGTTGGACTGAAAACATATATTCAAAGTGAATCTACAAGTATCGAGGTGGCACAAACACACAGACGTCAGAGTCCGAGATGCACCAAAAATTAGAAATTAGCTATTTAAACAACAATTGTGGAAACAACATTGGTCGCGAAAACCAATGACTCGGCACATGTGTGTGCGTTTTTGGGACACATTAATGATCATATATGGCAAGAAATCATGGCAGATTCCCTGGTAGGCGTGTTTGTAGACTAGTCTACATGGGTTATATTGAATACAATGGAATTATTTTAGTAGCCCTGTGGTTAAAAGTGCTGTCGAAGTCAGCACGATTCAAATATTGGTCAACAGTAATAAAGAAATAATTCCTACCTGAAACGAATGTTTCGTGTCTGGCAGCTAGTAGACTTATGTAAAATGTAGGTCAATTATTGATGCGTCTTGGTCGCCGTATTGTCGCCGTATTGTCCTCTCAACTTTAGCATATTTGCAGAAATGTACGTCTGTAGCATTCATCAAATCGTGGAGTACACAATGAGTATCTGTATTTCCGTATTTAGAGCTTATCAGCAATGAGACAGCAAAATAATTTCACGATGGCTTGGACCAGTAGGCCTACGTGTAATGGCAATATGACCAATCATTGTATTATTACGCGTTTGGCAGGTAAACTAAAATAAAGCCAGTAACACATAGATAATGACAACACTTACTTCCTTATATTATACATGTATGTTATTAGTTGATTGAATTGTGGACATAGCAAACGTATACCTTTTAAAAGATTTTATTTTCGGAATTACTTTTTATAGCGTAACTATAATTAACCATAATTAACACCAAAATAGTATGATGACGTCACAATGTAAAATACAATCGCATTTAACAACAAATAGCTGACTTTTTAAACGTAAATTTGTTATTGGTTTGGTATATTACATTAAAAAAAAGTGTCCGTGTCCAATAAATTGGACACATGACACTATGGCGTTTAGTAAATAGGTTCAAATATTGACTCTATGTGACGGGACGTTCTAAATGAGGCTCCATACGGGATATCTATTTAAACTAAATTTCATTGGGAAGCTATTTTTTTGCAAATTACATGCGTATTATTATTTTAATATAACAACCTATCAATGTTTACAGGTGTTAGCATGTTTCAATATTGAACTAACATATAGCTTGTTGGTATTGGCACACTTTCATTTTACGAAGTTTCCCGCAGCGAACCCCATTCGGCCCATCGACCGATTGTAATTATAGAACGCCTGTAACTATTCACGAGAATATAGGCGTTCTATGAAAAACTATAATCAAGAATAGTCGTGTTGTGTTTATTCATACCCATATATATTAAAAACGTAACAGGTACCTTATGTGAGTAAAAAAGGTGCACAGGTCTCAAAATGGCGGCTCCCAGTGGCAACAGCACAACGAGGTTGGTACATTTTGTATTTATTTTCACACTTATATTAACCTTTGAGCAAATACATACATGTATAGGCGAAGGGGTGGCGGTATGTGTCCCCGATAAACTGCTACTAATGTCTTCACTGAGGCATCATTCAGTAAAAAGTGATTGAAGGTACAATGGACGCCGGTGTGTAAACAAACAGGTTTCTGTGACAGTTCTCAACCAGTTTTAACTACATGTACTTTTGTTATCAAAAATACGTGTTCCATTGCTTATATTGTTTGACATTGTCAACAAATATGTATTATTTAACATATTTTTCGGGAAAACTATGTTCGTACACCTCGTACGCCCGAAAAAAATAGGTGTATGCATACGAAAAAGTGTCTGGGTCGTAATGTGTACCTTCAAAATGGAACATGGGTCCTCGTGTTTGTGATTTTTAAATCGACCGTCACGTCAATGTTTAAGCTGATGATATAATATTTACTTACATGTAATATTAATTTATTGTAATCTATTATTGTTATGATGGTTTCATTTGTAATTGTTGGCCGGCTGCCGAATACTCTGTTCCACGTATTTAACATAAGTACTTTTTTCGTGAACAGCAATATATTTTATTTGATGAAATTCCATCAAATATTTCTTTTTGATTTACCTATAGAAAGGTGTGAAAGGTGTTACTAACGTACCTACGTCCACACGTTAACATCTTTCATTTTTAAATAACTTCACCGATTTTGATAATATGGATTCTGCTTTGTTTTGCATATGACCCACGTCCGAATGCCCAATGTCAAGGTCACTGAGGACTTATGTTCACCTTGTTTGTAAGGCAACACAGTTAAAAAAAAAATCTTTTTTCAATAACTCATCAACCGCTTCACCGATTTTGAAAATATTTGGCCATAATGTGTGTCTAGGGTTTTGCATACGACCCACGTCCGGCTGCCCAAGGTCGTTGGCAGGGCATTGCACATGGAGACTAGTTTAATAATGGGAGTTGTAGTAATGATTTAAGTAATGCGAGGCGGGATGCCTATACATTCACACATTGCACAGTCTGATCAGGGCCTGTCATGTTCGCCACGGATTGGCAATACTGAGAGAGAGAGAGAGAGAGAGAGAGAGATGGAGAGGGAGTGACGCAGTGGGGATGGAGCGAGTGAATAAGGGAGAGATAGGATCATTCACTCCACAAATACCCCCGTGCACCAATGTGGTGTACTAACCAGTTCCAGACACATTTTTGTGTGCATACACATAGTTTTTTCGGGCATATGAGGTGTGCGAACATAGTTTTCTCGAAAAAAATGTGTTGATTTTGTAATAATTAATATACGTACATGTATATGTACGAGTATTACGGTAAACACAACTGGCCGGGTCCTTTCGGACCAAACTCCCCCCTCCCCCCTCCCCCTCCCCTCAAACTAAAATTTGATCTATATATAGCCGTCATACATACACCAAATACTTCAATATCATGTTAGTTTCTTATTTTAACCTGCTAATTCAGCTAATCCCCCCCCCCCATCCCACCCTCAAACTGATATTTTAGCTATATATAGCTGCCATACATACTCAAATACTTCAATATCATATGTTAGTTGCTAATTTAGCATTTAACCTGTCATTGTTCGAAAAGAAATTGGGGGGGGGATTTCTGACTGGATGGTGGGGGGGGGGGGAAGTTGACTAGTTGGAAATCCCCCCAGGTGGGGATCGGTGGGGTTTCGGCCGGCCCAGATTCCCCCCGGGGAATTTCGGTGGGGGGGGGGGTATTTCTGACCGCTACACCGGTGTTATTGTAAACACAAATGACACGCGCGCATTCATTCAAGTATTTCGTCCAATAATTTGTGCAACCAATGAAAATGTATTTCCTTCCTACCACGAATTCGCGATCATAACTCTTCCAATTTAAATGCTTTGAACTGTAACATCAAAGAATACTACAAAGTCCCGATTTTATTTTGAAGTCTGCCAGAAACCAGACCGCACATATCACCAGACGATTACGCCGCGACCCAACATTCCTTTCATATCTAAAGTCACATGAACTCTGAATTTTGTGTCAACTTTTCAACACCATTTACGGGAAATATTTTCGAAATCAATATCGGCGATTATGGCGACAGATCTGCGTATAATCGAGAGTGAATCTTTAACCCATTTTTTTCGGAAATTGACAGAATACACCTTTATGGGTACAAATTTTTTTTTATTTCTAATGAAAGTACATGTTGTGACCACTCATTTGAACCGTCTCAACTAGACGGTTCAAATGGTGGTCGCGATGTATACTTCTGAGCGCATAGAAGGCAAATTTAGGATTTTCAGGAAACATAATAGCGTCTCCTCAGCATGTAATTGGTTATTTTGCCCCTTGATGCGAGGGTAAAAGTTGCACGTTCCCCGACGTTTGCGGCACAGATCAAACGACGTATTGACCAATCAGTTCAATTTCAAAACATAGCCTAAAGGTCACACAGTTTACAGCCTCGCGCTGAATGTCATCAGATAAATACTTGGCATTTGACACGGCTGTCAGCGTTATCGATTTATTTTTACACAAAGCAACACACGAATTTCGTGTGTAATATGTGTCGGGTGTAATCGAGTCTCGGATTTGGAATTCAAATTCGTGGCAGATATTAAAATACAATCTACTTCTGTATTACGTTGAAAACTGACATAAATTTCCATCATCATGCACCATCATGTTGTGTCATATTATCAGTAGTATGTGTCAAACACAATAAGAGGCCAAACTGGCCGATGACATGTACACATAAATGTCGCCAACATGGCAACTCCATGCACTGTATAGGCTATAGTAAGAAGAGAATGTTCACATGTATGTTATGCTTATATGCCATCACATTTACGAAGCAATTATGCATGAATCATTGGATGATCAGGGTCCGCATGGGTCTATATGGGTATATAAGTATATATGCAGCTGTGACTGAAGAAATGTGCATTCACACAGCAGTCCGATCAGGATCTGCACTGGTCGCCATTCCGTCAATGAATCACCCATCATGCTGCTAGGGGTGCTAGGGGTGCAGGGTGTGCTATTTCATCAGGAGCTACAATGGTCACAAATCCCATGTTCCCACTCACAGCCACGTATGAGACACGCCATGTGATTTTGTACCTACGGACATCTGGGTAATTTCATGAAATACATTTACAAAATTCACAATATTTTCCGTAAATGGCGTCAGAAGTTGACAAAAAACATTTTCAGAGTACATGTACTCTGAACATTTTGTCAGCTATTTACTTTACTTATGAAAAATATTGTAAATTTTGTAAACGTATTTAATAAAATTACGCAGATGTCCGACGGTACAATATCACATGGCGTGTCTCTTATGTGTCCAATAAGTGTTTATGAACAAGGATATCACACCATATTCTGTAGTTAGAAACTAACCAGCACATTTTGTGTTTTACATGTATAATTTGGCTTCTACACACCTGTGTAGAGACGTAAATATACATGGGCTACATCAACATTACAATGTACAGTGAAATCGCAATGGCTCGAAATGCCACGGGACCGCACATTTTGTTCGAGTGATCGCATCTTTCGAGCCATCGCATCTTTCGATTTTGTCATTACGCAAACATTGTATTAGCGAGCCTACCTCACCAAACCCCCGGTTACCTATGTAAACAGCGGGTTTGATGAGGTTGGCGCAATAGGTAATGCGGTCAAATAGGTCACGATGCAGTGACTATTTTCAATCAATAACTTATGTTGTAAGCGATTGTAATGTGTATTTTCAATATTTATATTATTAAAATGTATCATATCGGTACCCCTTTAAGTAATATTTGTATATTTTAAATGTAATGATGTTGTCATGAAGCGCATGAATATAAGTATTAATTAATCCAGTATAAACCATAGTATCGTATATTATTCATAAGTATATCACTATTAAACATTAATTACAATATGTATGCATATTATTAAAACAGTAGATGCTACCGCTCTTTCGCTGTATGTGATATTTATAACAAAATATTTTTTTATTCGTCTGCGTACGGATTTCTGTCACACAAAGCGCCATTTTCAGTTCATATTTTGACCTGTGAATATGAACCGGACTAAGTTTAAACAACGCTCGATTCCGTCCAATTCAGATTTCTCTGCAGAATGTTCAGACTAACTACATATTAAGTAATGTTGCTAAATAAGTGTTAACGGCTGGAACATGGTTATCACTAAAAGGAGAAACCACAGTCGTATTATTGAAAAATAAGATTTACCTGAGACCTCATGGAGGCCGCCATTAATCCAGTGTAAACAATAGACCGTGTGATCACATTTCCTGAGTAGCTCCTGCTTAGTGAAACGATGTGCTAATCATGATATTATGTTCCCCAATAATTGGAAACGGTTTGAATTTCTCGGTAAAAACTACGAAAGTCATAAAAAAATAACGATGTATATTTAACATTGGATACGCTTAAACGGTATTACTCTCTCATCGGATCGTCAGTTGTCGTCGATAGCGATTTGACGTACTGATCTGGTCTTAATTTATTGTCAACTTTCAACGGCATTTACAGAATATATGGTTAATTTTGGAAATAAATAACGGCAAATTACGATGACGTCTGCTCTGAATATCTGTCAACATGCGGACGTAATTTAAGGAAATCGATTATATTTTAAGGCTACATCTGTGACTAATTACGAATTTATGTATGGTCTTTGGCTACACCCGACACATTACACAGATCTAGTTGTAAATACACGTCGCTTTGTGTGGGAAATAAAAAATCGATAATGCGTAGTTGTGTGTGACGAGGTGTTGATCTGATGACACCACACAGCTGTGACCCTTAGGCAATGTTTTGAAATTGACGTGTCGTTTTGATGTGTGCCGCAACACCTCACTGTCGGAGACAACATGACAATTAACAGAACAGAACAGAACAGAACAGAACAGAACAGAACATATCCTTTATTTGGCAATGATCTCAGACCACTTAGTGGTATATGAGTGAAATACGATACTCTCGATTATACACAGATCTATTAGACGGCTGGTTATTTAAAATAAAGAGTAGTTCAGTACACCTTCGTTGAAAAGTTGATAAAAATTATATCACCGTATTTAGTTGTGCCGATATTGTTTTAATAAATCAGTAATCTTTTTTCCATAAATGGTGTTGAAAATTGACATATAGCCGCATTTCTCCGATATTCGTTTAGAAAATCACCAATATTTTCTGTAAATGGTGTTGACACAAAATGCAGCGTTCACGCGGAATTAAATAATTCAAATTAAATACAAAATAATAATTTAATAAATAGACGCCGATGGCTACTGTGTTTGCGGCCAGTGAATTCTGATCGTGGTAGCCACAGGCGCAGTTCGAACAGTGTTGTGAGCAGATGGAGGACAATATATAATTATTTCAAATTCATAAAAAAATGTTTGCTGTCCGAAAATTAATTAATTGTGACAGCCAAAAAAAATAGATTTTGGACAATAAAACATTATATGGTATAGACAGTATAGACAGTACCTCAAACTTAAAAAAACAGCAACAAACTGTCTGTGTATATTACTTAAACTTAAACTATCAGTAACAAACTGTCTGTGTATATACTTACTTAAAGACAGACACTTTAATTGTTGGTAAGTTTCTATCAATAGGTATTTTTATTAAAAATCATAAAATTGTGAAAATATTAAAAAATATTAAAATCACATAATATATATGGAGAAAATTTTTTTTATACCACGTCGAGGTTTGAACCCCCGACCCTTTCAGGAATCGGTAATTAAATCATTGAAGTCGGCGACCTTAACCTCACGACTGTTGCGCCAGTTATGACAATCACAGTTATACAGAAGTGCTATCAGTATTACGCCACCATTTGAACGTAATAATTATTAAATTATTTGCAACTCATCTACAACAATATCGTTACAGAGATACGCTATTGAAACAACATGTATTAGTACCCATAACATAACAAAGTAATGTATCATTATATATCACAGGAGATAGCTTAAAACTATATATCCTAATCATAAACAGAACAATCCGCTTGGCTCGTATGAAAATAGTTCGCGTGATATTGATTATCTCCCTTGCCGAAAGTAGTTCAGTGATATATTAATTCCAAATAAGACGTGTTTGCGTAATGGTTATATTTGCCGACTACTGTACCCGTCGGATTTAGGAAATAAAGAAAGCACAATAGAATGTATCCATGTTTTAGATGATTATAATATTTATTCGCAGATTAGTTATCATGCGAAATTAAATAAACTACATGTATTTACAAAACTGTCTTTATTTCAATTATTATCAAAGTCGAAAACGTCCAGTATTCACTATAAATAGCGGCGCACATAATTAATGCAGCAGGTGGTTGTGACGTCACTCGAAACAGTGGTCTTTTCAATGAGTGTTTTTCGTTGTAACTCCCGGGTAGCCTCTCGAATAACACGGGAGTTAAAACGAAAAACGACCAATGACTTACGACAGACTATATTAAATAGTCCGAGTGGACGAAACCCAGAATATTTAATAAATCGCCGCATGCGGTTGAGCTGTTCTGGGACACAAAACAACAACAACAAATTAACTTTTATTTTACAAATAATGTACAAGCATATAACAATAAATAGAGTTTCCACAAATTATGTTGAAAGTTTCCGAATAATCTAATATAGAATTCACAAAATGATCGCCATCAACAACGTTAACAATCAAATTGCACCACTTTAGGCAATTAACTGCACTTGAAAAGAAATCACATTTCACAGAGAGGTAGAGCGCGGCTCGGCCTTTGATCGTAATAAGTCGGACGCGGAGGTGTGAAAATTAGCCAAACACAAACTTCGACATCAATTTCGAGTCATCGTATAGCAAAATAGCGAGAAACATTTTTCGAGGAGTTGCATTTCGAGCCATCGCATGTAAAATACATTAAACATATCGGGAAAATTATCGGGACCGCAAAGCCATTTCGAGCGATTTCACTGTATTTGCATATTACAGGTGTGTGTGCATTTTTATTAGTAGCAGTATCTGCATAAAGCCATACGGATCACATGATGGGATATAGCATTAGTCCATGTACATAAGTGCGTACAAAAATATGTAACATCTTTCATTTTTCGACAACTTATGAACCGCTTCATATCACCGATTTTGATAATATTTGGCCACACTGTGTTGCATACGACCCACGTCCGACCGCCCAAGGTCAAGGTCACTGAAGACTTATGTTCACCTTGTTTGTAAGACAAATGCGTCAAGGCTGCCAGCGACGGGATTAGCTTCGTAATAACGATGCCCTTGTTTATGTAAGTAGCTATTCTTTTATTCATTGTGTTTTTAGCGAAGCTCATGTGAGCTATTGTTAGCGCAATGTGTCCGTCCGAGCTTACAAATGGATACATATGTGGCTAGGAGATAGATGGTTATGTAATATTCTATTGTTCCGTGATTTTATGTGGCTAAAAATGGGTTTATGTGGCTACAGAACAATAGGGATGAACAAAGGAAAAGGTTAGGGTTAGCCACATAAGTATCCATTTGTAGGAACGTCCGTGTGTCCGTCATCCAGTCCGTCGTCCATCCGTGAACATTTTCAAACGTCTTCTCCTCGGTAACCATTGGGCCTATAGTCACCAAACTTCATGGTCATGGTCCTTAGGTAGGGGGATTACAAAATTGTTAAAATGATGTTACTACGTAATCCAAGATGGCCGCCGTCTAAAAATAGCACAAATTCTTCAAAAATCTTCTTCTCAAGAACCGCCAACCGGATTTCGACAAAATTTGGTAGGAATGATCGATGTACAATGCTCTTTCAAAGTTGTTAAAATGGTGACCCTGGGGTCAAAAATGGGCGTTGCCCGTGGGGTCAAATTGGGGTCAAATTTTATTTTTGACCGAATATGGTCATGTCCTATATCAAATTGAAGGTATCAATGAGGCGATTGCTCTGGTGCAATAATTGTTGGAATCGGCAGACGAAAGGTCAAAAGGTCATCATTTTATGAGAGATTTTAAACATCGTCGTCTCATGAACCGATTGGCCAATTGTCAGCAAACTCTACCTGTATGTTCCTTAGGTGAAGCCTTTCCAAAGTTGTTGAAATTATGTTGGCCTGAAATCCAACATGGCCGCCGTCTAAAAATCGCACAAATTCTTAAAAAAATATTTTTCTCCTGAACCGCCAGCAGGATTTCGACGAAACTTGGTAAGAATGATCGCTGAACAATGCTCTTTCAAAGTTGTTAAAATGGTGACCCCGGGGTTAAAAATGGGTGTGGCCCGTAGGGTCAAATTGGCGTCAAATTTGTGTTCATGGAGTCAGGTGAGCGAATTAGGGCCATCATGGCCCTCTTGTTATTAGATTCCCAAAGACTTTACATGGGCCACAAGTAGGGTACAACTACCTTAAATTCAACGTAAAAAGTGTAACTTGTTTTTGCCTTTCATTGACAGCTATTGATGATTCTTGTTTTACCGATGATACGATTTGTGATGACATCACAAATGGAGAATGTTCCTCCTCATTCACCTGTGACTGTGTATTTGGCTATAAGGACGATGGTACTGGAAACAACTGCATACCCAAAAGTAAGTACATGTAGACCATGGGGCCGTCACTCAACTGAGACACGCCATGTGATGTTGTACCTAAAACATGTGCGATATCTCCTGAAAATTATTTACAAAATTTACGATATTTTCTGTAAATGACGTCAAATGGTGATACAATTCCCATAGATAAAATTATCATAGCAAATGTGAAATGTACTTCTGCATTTGCTATGAAAATTTAGTGATCCTTCGACGTCCTTTACAGAAAATATCACAGTTTCGGTAAATATATTGCATGAAAAATTGCACATGTTCTTACTAAAACAGTAGGTACAAAATCACATGGCGTGTCTCAATTGTGCAACTAAGGAGTTCTTTATAAGTGCAAAATTAAAATACATGAAAATATGTATGTTTATTCACATCCTATGCTGGAAATTAACAGATGGATTTTCCCAAAAGCAATAACCGATACATGTTGATTTAATATTGTAGAATGTGTTCCTTACAGTCGTCTGTTAGATAAATTCATAAAGAGTAGTTAAACCAGGTTCTTTGATTTTTCGCCACTGTTAATTATACACCCTGCAACGAGCTGTGGGGGTGTGTAATGGAGTCAGGTTGTCCGTCCGTTCGTCCGTCCGGGCACACATTAGGGTACTTATGTGGCTAGCCCCACAGGGTTATGGACTTGTTAAAGGATAGGGTTGGTTACAATTAGCCACCTAAAAAATCGTTTTATGTGGCTAATATTTAACATCTGATAAGCCACATAAGTACCCTAATGTAAGAACGTCCGTCCGTCCGTCCGTCCGTCCGTCCCTCCGTCCGTCCCTCCGTCCGTCCGTCCGTCCGTCCGTCCGTCCGTCCCTCTGTCCGTCCGTCCGTCCGTCCGTCCGTCCGTGCATCCGTCCGTCCGTCCGTCCGTCCGTCCGTCCATCCGTCCGTCACTAAACTTAACATCGGAGAAATATGTTATAACTTCTATTTCCTTCATCGAAATTTCTTAATAGTTCACGCATGCATTACTGTAAGGCCCCAATTTCATGCTCTGACACATCCATGACCATACAACCCCCGCTAATCCCAAGATCAAGGTCACATACTTAGTATCTTTACATAATTATATCTCCGTTTCCTGTAACCCGACCGACCCGCTAAAAACGGTGCGACCCGATTTTTTTTATTGCAATTTCGTTTTAAAAAAAAAAATTACAATTTCTTTTTTTTTTTTTCTTTCTTTTTTTTTTTTACAATTTTTTTTCAATTTAGTGCTACAGTGGATTAAAAGGGTTAATATAATCTCTGGCCCTAAATGGCATACATGTTCATACAACAACACATACAGCAATTGACATACTTTTATTGTAAGTTTTAAAATATTGTACCTTTTTAATGTTAATCATTTTTAAATTCAATATGTCATGTGACAGAAAAAAAAAGAAATTGCCTACCGACCGACCCACTTCTAAAATTCTGGGTCGGGTTACAGGAAACAAACAATTTTTTAAGGACGGCCTCAGAGAAATATGTTATAACCTCTATTTCCTTCATTGAACATTCTTAATTTATCATGCATGCATTCCTCTAAGGCTCTACTATCATGCTGTGACAAACCCATGACCGTCCAACGCACTTCTTCCACTGACCCCTTCTATTGTATTGTGGAGTTAGCCCCCTTCTTCCACTGGCCCCTTCAAGTGTATTGTGGAGTTAGACCCCTTCTTCCTTTGACTCCTTCAAGTGCATTGCGGAGTTAGTCCCCTTCTTCCACTGACTCCATCAAGTGTATTGTAGAGTTAGCCCCCTTCTTCCACTGACCCATTCAAGTGTATTGTGGAGCTAGCCCCATTCTTCCACTGACCCATTCAAGTGTATTGTGGAGTTAGCTCCTTTCTTCCACTGACCCATTCAAGTGTATTGTGGAGTTAGCCCCCTTCTTCCACTGACCCCTTCAAGTGTATTGTGGAGTTAGCTCCCTTCTTCCACTGACCCATTCAAGTGTATTGTGGAGTTTGCTCCCTTCTTCCACTGACCCATTCAAGTGTATTGTGGAGTTTGCTCCCTTCTTCCACAGACCCATTCAAGTGTATTGTGGAGTTTGCTCCCTTCTTCCACTGACCCATTCAAGTGTATTGTGGAGTTGGCTCCCTTCCTCCACTGACCCCTTCAAGTGTATTGTGGAGTTAGTCCCCTTCTTCCATTGACCCATTCAAGTGTATTGTGGAGTTAGCCCCCATTCTTCCACTGACCCATTCAAGTGTATTGTGGAGTTAGCCCCCTTCATCCACTGACACCTTCAAGTGTATTGTGGAGTCAGCCCCTTCTCCCACTGACCCATTCAAATGTATTGTGGATTTAGCTCCCTTCTTCCACCGACCCCTTCAAGTGCATTGTGGAGTTGGCTCCCTTCTTCCACTGACCCATGCAAGTGTATTGTGGAGTTAGCCCCCTTTTTCCATTGACCCATTCAAGTGTATTGTGGAGTTAGCCCCCTTCTTCCACTGACCCATTCAAGTGTATTGTGGAGTTAGCCCCCTTCATCCACTGACACCTTCAAGTGTATTGTGGGGTCGGCCCCTTCTCCCACTGTGTATTGTGGAGTCAGCCCCTTCTCCCACTGACCCATTCAAATGTATTGTGGATTTAGCTCCCTTCTTCCACTGACCCCTTCAAGTGTATTGTGGAGTTAGCTCCCTTCTTCCACTGACCCATGCAAGTGTATTGTGGAGTTAGCCCCCTTCTTCCATTGACCCATTCAAGTGTATTGTGGAGTTAGCCCCCTTCTTCCACTGACACATTCAAGTGTATTGTGGAGTTAGCTCCTTTCTTCCACTGATCCATTCAAGTGTATTGTGGAGTTAGCCCCCTCCTTCCACTGACCCCCACTTCAAGTGTATTGTTGAGTTAGCTCCCTTCTTCCACAGACCCATTCAAGTGTATTGTGGAGTTTGCTCCCTTCTTCCACTGACCCATTCAAGTGTATTGTGGAGTTTGCTCCCTTCTTCCACTGATCCCTTCAAGAGTATTGTGGAGTTAGCCCCCTTCCTCCACTGACCCCTTCAAGTGTATTGTGGAGTTAGCCCCCTTCTTCTACAGACCCCTTCAAGTGTATTGTGGAGTTATACCCCTTCTTCCACTGACCCTTTCACGTGTATTGTGGAGTCGGCCCCTTCTTCCACTGACCCCTTCATTCAAGTGTATTGTGGAGTTAGCTCCCTTCTTCCACTGACCCATTCAAGTGTATTGTGGAGTCGGCCACTTCTCCCACTGACCCATTCATTCAAGTGTATTGTGGAGTTAGCTCCCTTCTTCCACTGACCCCTTCAACTGTATTGTGGAGTTAGCCCCATTCTTCCACTGACCCCTTCAGTGTATTGTGGAGTTAGCCCCATTCTTCCACTGACCCCTTCAAGTGTAGTGTGGAGTCGGCCCCTTCTCCCACTGACCCATTCATTCAAGTGTATTGTTAGCTCCCTTCTTCCACTGACCCCTTCAAGTGTATTGTGGAGTTAGCCCCCTTCTTCAACTGACCCATTCAAGTGTATTGTGGAGTTAGCGCCTTTCTTCCACTGACCCATTCAAGTGTATTGTGGAGTTAGCCCCCTTCTTCCACTGACCCCTTCAAGTGTATTGTGGAGTCAGCCCCCTTCTTCCGCTGACTGATTCAAATGTATTGTGGAGTTAGTCCCCTTCTTCCACTGACCCCTTCAAGTGTATTATCGAGTCGGCCCCTTCATCCACTGACCGCTTCACGTCTATTGTGGAGAAATATGTTATAACCTCTATTTCCTTCATCGAAAACTCTTAATATATCATGCATGCATTCTTCTCAGGCTCTACTATCATGTTGTGACGAACCCATGACTGTCCCACCCCCTTCTTTCACTGACCTCTTCAAGTGTATTGTGGGGTTAGCCCCTTCCATTGACCCCTTCAAGTGTATTGTGGAGTTAGCCCCCTTCTTCCACTGACCCCTTCAAGTGTATTGTCGAGTTAGCCCCCTTCTTCCACTGACCCCTTCAAGTGTATTGTGGAGTTGGCCCCCTTCTTCCACTGACCCTTCAAGTATATTGTCGAGTTAGCCCCCTTCCTCCACTGACCCCTTCAAGTGTATTGTGGAGTTAGCCCCCATCTTTCACTGACATCTTCAAGTTTATTTTGCAGTTTGCCCCTTCCTTCCGCTGACCCCTTCAAGTGTAATGTGAAGTCAGGGTTAAATTTTGGGGGCGACTTGGTAGAAGTCGTCGCTTTTTTTTCGCCCAAGTCGCCTATGTGTCCGGCAAGGTGAAGTTCACTTCGCCTTAAAAAAATCTCGCAAAATATCGGAAATTCTAAAAAAAAAGCTGGAACCAAATTCATTCAGGTAATCCCCATTTCCCACCCAGTGACCTAAATCTCGCTAATTGAAGGCCTGCCAAACTGTTTACAATACCATTTGTTTGATGACACCCGATTGTTTGACCAAATTTTCATCACATCATTAAGTGATTCACTAAAATCATGCCTATGCGTCACGGGTCGATAGTTTCAATAATCCCCTAGCCAAACATTGCTTCTGGCTACTATAATTGTCAGTTCAAAACACGTGTTATTCTCGTGGCCAAGTTATAGCCAATCGCTGGTAAGTAAAGGCAGCCCTTAGTGGCATGATTGACAGGTTACTGTGGCGAGACGTCGGTGGGCAATAGATCTATCAGCAATTGATCATGAACGGGTTACCCGGTATAGTTAACTCCCTCCGAATACTCCCAACCAGACAAACAAACACATGCAAACACGCGTTTTAACGGGCTAGTAAAAATAATAAGCTGGGTTGCCCGGTGGCGAACAAATTTCGTAGTTGTCTACACACTTTTTTGTCAGCTTATGACGCTTTGTGGGATACCATTTCCGAAATAAAAATAGCATCCAATCGTTAGCTACGATTGTGGGTATACCCACTCGAGGCGCCACCAGTCGAACCGAGTCATGACCAACACAGCGGATGAATTGCAACATTCTTTCTCGCCGAAAAGTGTGAAAGAATTCAATACGATATCAATATGAAATCCTTTGATGCCGAAAACAAATATTGTTTATTACATTACTAACTGTTTATTTCAACCAAATATGGCTAACTGTATTGTCAGAAAACATGAAAAAGTCTGTAAATATCACGGACAATTTCGGCGATTTCGTAAAACTAGAAACGTCCCTGTTTTATAGCTGGCGTAGCTCTGTCTATGTATGTACCACATGTTCAAAGTACATGTATTTTAAACCGTGGCGATGTTCAGAATACGATCGTGTAGAGTTTAGCCGATACACACGGTTTACATAGCGGCCAGTGACCGGAACGTTGATTTCCACTTTTTGCACGTGCACGCTATACTTGTCATCGATAAGGTGATTCAGTTCATGTCGTACCATTCATGCGATAGGGCTATTCGGAAAATTAAAAAACTTTTTTAATTTTTCAATGTTTTCGATATGCCACGGCTTTCCGAAAACGAGCGAAATCAGGCAATTGGGATGCTTGCGGGTGGGATGGCCGCCAGGGCGGTCGCGCCTCGATTTGGTTGCTGTCGGAAGACGATTGATCGTCTTGCAGCCCGGTACCAGCAGACTGGGGCTGTTCACGACCGGCAGCGACCTGGGTAGGCCTCGTGTAACGACGGCTAGAGCCGATCGTTACATTACGTTGACGCACTTACGTCAACGTCGATTGGCAGCCACAGTCACTGCTAGGCGATTACGGTGTCTCAGGGCAGACCATTCGCAACCGGTTAGGTCGTAACGCCCAACCAATCCGGGCACGCCGCCCGTACACTGGTCAGATAATGACCCAACGTCACCGTGCTGCCAGACTGTTATGGGCGCGACGTCATCTGAACTGGAGAAGGGCTGACTGGAACCGAGTTTTGTTCACCGATGAATCTCGGTTCACAGTTAGTCATGCTGACGGAAGATTACGGGTATACAGGCGTAAAAATGAAAGATTCACCGATTGTTGCATTGTGTTGAGAAGAACAGGTTTGGGGGAGGGAGCGTAATGGTCTGGGGTGGCATCATGGGAAACTGGAAGACAGATTTGGTTGTTGTACAGGGCAACATCAATGCACAACGTTATGTTGCAGATGTGCTAAATGCACATGCCTTACCATTTATCCGTCAGCATGGTCCCGGTGTGACATTGATGCACGACAATGCCCGCCCTCACGTAGCCAGGGTCACCACTCAATACTTACAGCAAAACAACGTCGACGTCATGCCATGGCCCGCGGTCTCCCCGGATCTCAATCCCATTGAGCACTTATGGGATGAGCTGGGCCGCAAAGCACGAGCTAACCAACAGATTGACAATGTTCGCGATCTTACACGGGCGTTACAACGGGAATGGAGGAATTTGCCCAACGCACTGGTATTGCGTTACGTCACGTCGATGCGGCGTAGGATCATTGCATGCATTCATGCAAATGGTGGCCACACTCGGTACTAACGAGATTTACTGAATTTGCCACATTACTTATTGAAATTCCATCTCTAAACATTAAGTAACACATTTCTGAGTTTTTGTGATTTTTTATTTTGACCCCTACCGCCCTTGGCCGGTTATCTCTCGAATATTTAACAAGATATCCAAATGCAATTTATTGGCTTTGATACAGAAATGAATGAACTTGTTTTTCCATTTTGATTTTTAAAAGTAACCCTTTTGGTTTTTTATGAATCTTTCCTTAAACATGGAGGGACGTTTCTAGTTTTGCTCAGTATAGTTTCGTCCTTTGCAACTTTTTCCAATCGATGTTAACGTAACCTGATTTTTATGATAATTCAGTTTGGTATACAGAATTTATGCACATTCAAGTTCATAAATGATATTTTAAGTGAATTTAAACGGATTAATTTGCTATTAGTCTAAAGTATTTACATAAATGCTATTTCATTACATATACACAGTTAAAATGGGTGGTAACAACGTATACTTTCAAGATGAAATAAACCCCCACCCCCTCCCCGTGTCTTTTTTATTTCTCAATGACAGTATACATGTACGTTGTTAACACTCACTTAGACCGTCTCGACGAGGTGGCTCAACTGAGTGTTAACATCACATACTTTCGTTAGAACTTAGAAATAATATTTATAGTGTTTAATGGCCTGTCAACAGCTATGGCCTGTCAACAGCTATGGTCATTCTAGGCTTGTATGATAAGCACATGTTGATGCCTATACCCCTGTAATAAATATGCTTTTGAAAACATAGAGTTAATGTATACAGTTACGCGTTAACTATAAGTAAGAGAAAAAATCCGGGAAAATATGATTTTGATCACTTCTCCCTAATTTCCCCTCACTTCTCCCTATTTTGCCTGGAGGGAGAAGTCACTTCTCCCTAATTTTTTGGCCTATATTGAACCCTGGAAGTTAGCCCCCTTCCTCCACTGACCCCTTCAAGTTTATTGTGGAATTAGCCCCCTTCTTCCACTGACCCCTTCTAGTGTATTGTGGAGTTAGCCCCCTTCTTCCACTGACACCTTCAAGTGTATTGTGGAGTTAGTCCCCTTCATCCATTGACCCCTTCAATTGTATTGTGGAGTTAGTCCCCTTTTTCCACAGACCCGTTCAAGTGTATTGTGAAGTTAGCCCCCTTCTTCCACTGACCCCTTCAAGTGTATTTCATTAGCCCCTTCAAGTGTATTGTGGAGTTAGTCCCCTTCATCCATTGACCCCTTCAATTGTATTGTGGAGTTAGTCCCCTTTTTCCACAGACCCGTTCAAGTGTATTGTGGAGTTAGCCCCTTCTTCCACTGACCCCTTCAAGTGTATTGTGGAGTTAGCCGAAGGCCTTCTTCCACTGACCTCTTTAGTTCCCGTGTTTTATTGACCCCTTCAAATGTATTGTGGAGTCAGCCCCCTTCTTCCACTGACCTCTTCAAGTGTATTGTGGATCTCACTTCTTCCACTGACCCATTTTGCCCCGTCTTTATCCACTTCAAATGTATTGCAAATATTTATAATGTCAACCAATACAAATTTGTGTTTGTTTTTAGCAATTGGAGATCCGTGTGCGTCAAATCCGGAATGCCTTATTACTTTGGGTAATACTATATGTGATGGAACACTGAAAACATGTCAATGCGCTGGTGGTTACATGCAGACTGGAGCAATCTGCGACATAATACGTATGTATTGGAAACAATTTATATAGCTGTGATTGGAGAAATGGGCTTATGGGACTTGTGACCAGTGTAGCTCTTGATCAAATAGCAGGAATGCTATATATATACATAGTGCTTGTTAGTGCCAGGTATTTAAGGGATGGACCGGTGAACAGTGCATATCTTGATCAGGCTGATCTGGATCTAAACTTGTCACAAAACTCATAAGCCCCATTTCTCCAGTAACAGCCACAATGCTAGCTTTCAATTCAATCCAAATTGCTGTTGTGTACATGCCTGTTTTCACACACACAGTCTAATAAATAGAGGATCAGCAATAAGTTGTAAACAATTGATATGAGATTTCTGACACAAGTTCTCTTCTGACATTTTCATAAATCTTATATCAAATGGAAACCACAGGTGCTTCTATAGCGTGTCTTGGATGGTCAATTATTGTTTATACATACATGGAACATCTTTCTAAGCAATGTACAAAGAATTAAATGCACCAGGGGCCCGTTTCACTAAACTTTGTAAGACTAAAATGCAAAATTATGATAGACTGTAAATTTCACATTAACAATGGTTTCTTGTAAACAATTATTGGATTTACATTGAGCATAGGCTGCATATGCTCAATAAATGTAAATCCATCATTTCAATTTTCCAGACGATCCTAAATTTGCACTTACTAACATATTTAGTCGTACAAAGTTTAGTGAAACGGGCCCCAGGTGTTACACATGTTACACGATACAATACACAAAGTTACATGAATTGGGCCACATGGATACAATTTGTTACAGTGTTCAGAAATCACTGTTTAATGTGGACTTTCGACATAAATCTTACAGTTACCAAGAAATTAACCTAAATTGACTTATTAAAGGTACATGCCCTCTCAGTAGGCACACAATGTTCTTTATGTGATTTAAATAGGTGTATAATTGTGTCACTATTCCACCAGTTCTAAAACTTATGAGTACCCGCTATACAGATATAATAATTTAGTAATATTTATTTTACTGATAGTGACTCGCGGTGGTATCAGGCTATTTTTATATGCAAATGAGGATATGATATTTTTTAATTATTTAAACCAATTAAATGCGTCTCCTGAAGAAAAAAAATATTTTCGACGGATTATAAAGTATGATCATTGCACATCAAAAAATACAGAGAATAAATAGTAACGTCCGTTAACATTTTAAGGAAAAACCTCTGATATCTCCCCTGATATCAGCATTTACGTCTGATATAAAATGTATACTGATGCCAATCAATATGTGGGGTAATGGTGAATGAATGTTTATGTTGCCAGAAAATGTCTCAGATGATGTCTCTGATATAAAGAACATGTTGTGCCTACTGGGTGGGCATGTACCATTAAGGTTTTGAAGTATGTGACCTTAATTGGGCTTAGCGTGGACGCAAGGGTCAGTTAAAGCCTGATAGAGGTCCATCAGATGAATGAATGTATTAAATATGCAGTAGCTATGTGAGAAGAAACCGAAATTATGTAGTATGCGACCTTAATCTTGGGCTTAACTAAAGAACAGTTTGTGCCTACTGAGTGGGTATGTACCTTTAACGCTTGGGTAAATTTCATAAAAATCTTCGTACAATCATTTTTGTCGCACCTGCTTTAGCAGAGGCGCGACTATGGTCAGCGCTTTTTCCGTCGTCCGCGTCATGTTTTTTGTTAGGCAAATGCGTTAAAGTTATTGTTTTTTCACAATATCTCTTTAACCCCTTGTCAGACTTTGATAATATTTCACATCAATGTTGTCTAGTGATGATGCTTCATTACACACACCCCCACATGCAAATTCTGAAGGTCAAGGTCCTTTATTTACTTGTAATGTTCACCGGTTTTGTAACAGAAATGCGTTAGTTATTGTTTTTTCACAATATCTCTTTAACCCCTTGCCAGACTTTGATAATATTTCACATCAATGTTTGTCTAGGGATGGTGCTTCATTACGCACACCCCCACATCCAAATTCTCAAGGTCGAGGTCATTTATTTACTTGTAATGTTCACCGGTTTTGTAAGGCAAATGCATTAAAGTTATTGTTTTTTTCACATTATCTCTTTAACCCCTTGCCAGACTTTGATAATATTTCACATCAATGTTTGTCTAGGGATGATGCTTCATTACGCACACCCCCACATCCAAATTCTCAAGGTCAAGGTCATTTATTTACTTGTAATGTTCACGGTCAAATGCCCCGGCAGGCAGGCGCAATACCGCTTCCGTGGCGGAATTCTTTAATCATAATAAGTTTAGTGAAACGGGTGCCTGGGGGCCATTTCACTAAACTTTGTACGACTAAAATGTTCGGAAGTGCAAAATTATGATAGTCTGTAAATTTCACATTAACAATGTGTTCTTGTAAGCAATCATTGGATTTACATTTATTGAGCATATGCATATACAGCCTATGCTCAATAAATGTAAATCCATCAATTGAAATTTACCGACTATTCTAAATCTGCACTTACGAACATTTTAGTCGTACAAAGTTTAGTGAAACAGCCCCTGGTGACTGCGGCTGTTTCAGAATGTCCGGCCCTAGCCACTCCAGCAGACGGCACCATTGACACAACAGGGGGATTCGGCTTGGACGCCGTCGCGCTATTCTCCTGCAACACTGGCTATACCCCAGGTGGCATTGCATCTATCACATGTGAAGGTGATGGAGCCTGGACCACCTCATCATTCACATGCACCATTATAGGTGTGTAGCAGTAGTACCTTTTATGCCTCCTATGCAATGACAAGGTGGGCATATTGCGTTGCTCTCGAGGCTCCGTCCGTATGTCTGTACGTCTGTAGACACGGCGAGGTACATCAGAGATGCCAACCATTCCGGATTTTGCGGAATTATCCCGGATTTGTTCTCCAAATTCCGCATTCCGATTTGTAAGATCAAAATTCCGCAAAAAAAAAAAAAAAAAAAAAGTCCGGCCGGGTAAAATTATCGGTAACTATTTTTGCGACTATTTTGGCTATTATTGCTATGTATCATGATTTTATGAATTTTTTTTCTTATTTCTCCCCAAAACATGCAAAATTTGCAGCTTATCTGGAGCTCTCGCTTATATGAAGTGTTCCATAGCAGTTTTATAACTGTTTATATTGATACACTAGCTCAATGTTGATGATTACTGAAAAAGCCCTCAAATTCCTGAAAACTCTGATATTCCTGACAACGGCATTTTGGGGTTGGCATCTCTGGTACTTGTGTGGCTGGAGAACAATGGGTAGCTGTAAATGCCATTCATTCTGTTCTCTTATGTGGCTTTATGTTTCTCTTAGCGTGGCTACTTTAAACAAAAGAATAGCCACATATGTATCCATTTGTAGGAATTGTCACAAATCATCGGGATGGAATATCATCAGTTAGATGTATGGTTTACAATTTATTGCACAAACCAATAAAACACCACTATACACATGTATATCGATCTCATCACATAGTACATGGCCTATTTCCCCTACATATGCACACAAAATTATAGCCCAGATGTATTTACTGTACCAATATTATTACACAATGTCAATGTATCCTTCACAGGTTATAGAGCACGACAGCACAAACTCGTTTACGCACTAAGCCACTAGCAAAAAGCTTTTCCCGGCACTAAGCCCATTTATTCCAAGTCCATACATTGACTGGAATAAATATACCCAAAATTCAATGTCACTAAGACGTTAAGCACTAAGCAATGAAATGCACACAGCTGATATGCACTAAGCTCCAAACCATACGTACACTAAGTAGTTAATGGATACGATCACAGAATTGGTAGTCATAAATCGGCACTGTATCTGGTTGCCAAGCAACAGTAAATAATCTCTCAATTCACAACTCGGCACTGCACTAAACCAAGGTTATCATCAGCCAGCCCATGTCTCGCATACGCACGTCACCCCAAGTACGCACTCTCTTCCCAACGGCCGCCTGAAATAACATTTGCACCCGCACTAAGTTCAATGCTATAACTTTCCCCAATTGACTGGACTAATTCCAAACTTCACACAATATCACTCCAATCGATGATTATCCCCACATAACATGTTTACTTACAGAGAAGATACTTCTGAGCAGGCAGCAAGCAATAATTCCAATATAATACTTGTGTCTCTGACCATTGCTATCAACAAACTGCTCAGAATACACTCACCCACTCCAACTCAGTGTTACATTATACACCAGTCACCCATTGTTCACGACTTTCACACCTCTGACCATAACTGATTATACCCCAAGCCTTCACTGATTATAATACCTGCATACAGGTATCTGCTGGAGGGATTATTTCTTCAATACTTGATAAAATCCACATTATCGTGACAGGAATGACCGTCCGCCCGTGTACATTTATGTCAAAAAGTTTGTAAGAGTTTCTCCAACATGTAATATCTTCAACATTAAGTGAAGGATTGCTTCGTTACTTGGACACTAGAATCACCTGAACATTTGTCACACACTCGCGCCACCATTAACACGACCTTCACCGTTGTAATTTTTGAAATGTCGCTTGAACACACAGCCATTTTGTTGTGTCAAAACGTTTGTTAGAAAGTATTTATATCCAACATGTAATATCTTATGTGAAGGATTGCTTGAACACTTGAATCACCTGAACATTTGTCACACACTCATGCCACCATTAACTTGACCTTGACTTTTGTTTTACCATCACAACGTCGCTGAAACACTAACTTCAAGCCATTTTTTCAGTCAAGTATGCCAAGGGGCATATCCATGTTTTACAAACATAATGTCTAGTTTGTTTTAAGGAACATATTTGTGGCTGTGACTGGAGGAGACATGTAGCTTATGGGTTTGGCGATCAGTGTAGATCTGGATCAGCCTCTGCATCTGCAGTCTGAGCAGGATCTTCATTGTTCGCCATTCCAATAATAAATCACATGTGATGTTTCTAAGAAGAAATATAGTTTGTTCCCATGCTACAGGAGTTTGTTATTTGATCAGGAGCTGTACTGGTCACACATTCCCTAAACTACTTCTCCAGGCACATCCACATGTTTATCTCTCCGTAATAGGTCTGTGGTGTCGGGGGTCATCCCCCACAAACCGTACATTGTCATCATATATCTGGCTGTGGCTGGAGAAATGGGGCATATGGGATTTGCGGCCAGTGTAGCTCCTGATTAAATAACACATTTCTGTAGCCTGATGATGATCTATATTGGTTGTTACATTTGCCTTATTAAGAGAATGGTGAACTGTGCAGATCCTGATAAGACTATGTGGATGAACAGGCTGGTCTGGATCTACACTGGTCGCAAAACCCATAAGCCATTTCTCCAGTCACAGCCACATATAAGTGCATGTATTACAGGAAAGCAGTAGTTACCATGACAATTCGGAATTATTTTGTCATGTACTTCTTTGTTTCTATATTTCTCACCAAAACCATCATTTGACTGTGCCTAAGTTATATATATATAGCCTGGAATTGGAATATATGACAATGCATGAGCATCACCAGGCGCGGATCCAGGATTTCGGGTTGTGGGGGGCGTAACTATTTTGCAATACTTGACTATATTATCGAGCGTAGCTCGTTCGTTGATCGAGCAGAGCTCGGTATAGCGCTAGGGGGGTCCGGAAATCTACATCGCATTTCCTGCATTCTGGCAAAGCTCATGTGAGCTATTGTTACCGCAATGTGTCCGTCCATCGTCCGTCGTCCTCGGTAACCATTGGGCCTATAGTCACCAAACTTCATGTCATGGTCCTTAGCTAGGGGGATTACAAAATTGTTAAAATGACGTCATTACGTAATCCAAGATGGCCCCGTCTAAAAATAGCACAAGTTCTTCAAAAATCTTCTTCTCAAGAACCGCCAACCGGATTTCGACAAAACTTGGTAGGAATGATCGATGTACAATGCTCTTTCAAAGTTGTTAAAATGGTGACCCCGGGGTCAAAAATGGGCGTGGACCGTGGGGTCAAATTTTATTTTTTGACTGAATATGGTCATGTCATATATCAAATCAAAGGTATTAACGAGGCGATCACTCTGGTGCATTTTTCGTCGAAATCGGATGGTTATGTCATCCAAAATGGCCGCCGAAAGGTCAAAAGGTCGTTCTTTTATTAGAGATTTCAAAATTCTTCTTCACATATGAACCGCTTGGCCCATGGTAGCCAAACTTAAAAGTTATCGTCCATGGGTGAAGCCTTTTCAGATTTGTTAAAATGGAGGTCATCGCTAATCCAAGATGGCCACCGGATTTCGACGAAACTTGGTAGGAATGATCGATGTCCAATGCTCTTTCAAAGTTGTTAAAATGGTGACCCCGGGGTAAAAAATAGGCATGGCCCATAGGGTCAAATTTTATTTTTTACCGAATATGGTCATTTCTATATCAAATCGAAGGTATCAAGGAGTATCGCTCTGGTACATTTTTTGTCGAAATTGGATGGTCATGTCATCCAAAATGGCCGCCAAAAGGTCGTTCTTTTAATAAAGATTTCAAACGTCTTGTTCTCGTGAACTGCTTGGTCCATATTGGCCATATTTCACGGTAATGGTTATTGGGTCAAGCCTTTTCATTTTTGTTTAAATGGTGGTCATCGCGAAATCAAAGATGGCCGCTGTTGAAAAGTAGGTTAAATTCTTAAAAAATCTTCTTTTACGAAACTTGGTATGAATGATCGATAATTAACGCTGGTTCAGATTCCTTCAAATGGTGGACCCCGGGTAAAAAATGAGCTTTTTTTTGTCGATATCAGGTAATTACGTCATCCGAGATGGCCGCTGAAAGGTCAAAATGTCGTTCTTTCAATATAGATTACAAACGTCTTCTTCTCGTGAACCACTTGGGCCAAACTTCACAGTAATGGTCAGTGGGTCAAGCCGTTTCATTTTTTTTTTAAACAGGGTTCGTACAGATTTGAAAAGTACTTGAATTCTCGAATGATAAATGAAAAGTACTTATTTTCTGAAAATCTGCTTGAAAAGTGCTTGAATTGAATTTTAGTACTTGAAAAGTGCTTAAAAAAATGCCTTCGTGCTGAAAAAATACTTGAATTTTAATAGAAAACATAAAAAGGTTAATCGCTAAAATTCGATGTTCGATGGGTCGAGTGTAAATTGTGGAGCGCTGATCGGTATTGGAAACTGCATGTTAAACTATGCGTGGTATTGGCAAACCCGCTGCGTATCGGCAAAACCGTGCGCGGTTCTGGTTTTAAACTAGTCCAATATGAGCCTCGTTCTGAATGGTTAATGGCGACGTGCGTGAACGCTACACTGCGTTTTCACAACGGGGAAAAATGTATTCAACCGTATCTGGATAAGAAGCTTTAAGTGGGTTAAAGAAGCGCCCGATAGGCACAAAGCCTATTGTACTGTATGTCGGAAAGAAATTGATATTGTGCTTGAAAAATTAATAATTGTACTTGAAAAGTGCTTGAAAAGTGCTTGA
This sequence comes from Conchocele bisecta, assembly GCA_029237695.1. Taxonomy (NCBI): domain Eukaryota; kingdom Metazoa; phylum Mollusca; class Bivalvia; order Lucinida; family Thyasiridae; genus Conchocele; species Conchocele bisecta. Next base: position 128,912,282 of record CM055265.1, read on the forward strand.
AAAGTGCTTGAATGTTATCATGTCATGTCTGTACGAACCCTGTTAAATGATGGTCATCGCGAAATCCAAGATGGCTGCCTTTGAAAAGTAGGTCAAATTCTCAGTAGGTCAAAAGTTTGTTCTTTTATTAGAGATTTCAAACGTCTTCTTCATACAAACCGCTTGGCCATTGGTAGCAAACTTCGCAGTTATGGTCCATTGGTAAAGCCTTTTTAGTTTTGTTAAAATGGCAGTCATCGTTAAATCCAAGATCCAATAGCACAATTTTTTTTAAAATCTTCTCACGAACCACCAGACCGATTTCTACGAAACTTGGCAGAAATAATCGATGTACAATGCTTTTTCAAATTTGTTAAAATGGTGATTCCTGGGTCAAAAATGGGGTAAAATTTCATTTTTGACGGAATATGCTCTTATAATATATAAAATCAAAGGTATTGATGAGGCGATCGCTGTGGTCCTGTTGTCATTGAAAATCGATGATTACATCATCCAAGATGGCCACCGAAAGTTCAATAGGACGTTCTTTCGTTAGAGATTTCAAATGTCTTCTTCATACAAACCGCTTGGCCATTGGTGGCCAAACTTCGCAGTTATGGTTCATTGGTAAAGCCTTTTCAGTGTTGTTAAAATGACGGTCGTCGTTAATCCAAGATGGCCACCGTCTAAAAATAGTATCAATTCTTACAATCTTCTCACGAACCACCAGACCGATTTCGACGAAAATTGACAGGAATGATCGATGTACAATGCTTTTTCAAAGCTGTTAAAATGGTGACCTCTGGGTCAAAAATGGGCATAGGGGTCAACTCTTTTACGGAATATGGTTATATAATACATAAAATCTAAGGATTGCATCCTGTTGTGGTCTCAGAACCGCTCAAAGTTGTGTAAGATATATCTGTACATATCGCGAGACGACTCCTACCCTGGTGACTTCTCAAGTTTGTCGCATGACATTTTGTGCCTGTCATGGGATTATTTTGATGTATATGTAGTGACAACTTTACATACCAGTATTTGCTTGATTTTTGTGACATTGCACAGGTGAGCGATATCGGGTCATCATGGCCCTCTTGTTAAATTTTCGACCACATGGTCTTTATCAAAATAGTGTGAAACTGTATTGGCAGTCCTATGTGACGTCCATAGTGTAGCAGTAAACCGGATGTTATGAACCGGACGTCATGACGTCGCGCGAGCCCAGGCCATACGTCAAACCATGAAACCACGATACACCATTTGCATATCATGATCCCGCAATCCGACGCACAGCCTAGGCCCGTACGACGTCAAACATATCCCATGACACCCTATACCAGAAACACAAATATCGAAAATATTCGCGTTTCCAGTATCGGGCCGCATGTGGTAAACCAGGAGTGCTGACGCCAGTAACAGGATTGTTCGCGTTTCTAGTATATGTTGAACAGTTTGAAGACGTCCGGATCAAAACACAAATTCACATGTTACACTTCACATTACACCCATGTGGGTAGTTCGTTCCCAGTCTTTTTATCCAATTTTCTTCCATGAGAAGACGAAATATGCATCCTTCTCTGTACATCTTCTGGAGGACAGTGACACCCACGTCATGATCACCGTACAGGGATGCATTTAGCTCATCCGTCCGCCAGCTGTCAACACTATCAAATTTCTGACCAAACTTCATTGGGATGATCTATGTGTTACTCCTTATCAAATTTGTCAAAAATGGACGTCATCGCATATCCAAGTAGATCAATTCTTAAAAAATCTTCTCACGAACCACCAGACTGATTTCAAACTTGGCAGGAATGATGGATAGTCAATACTCTTTCAGATTTGCTAAAATGATGACCCCGGGATCCAAAATGGGCGGGGCGCGGGGGGGTCATGCAGAGCATTTTTGTCGAAATCGGATGATTATGTCATCCAAGATGGACGCCGAAAGGTCTTTTTCTCGTTAACCACTTGGCCGTTGTTGGTCAGCATTGTGCTATACTTATTTCACATACATGTATTGTGAATTTTAACACCAATAAGTTATATATTGACAGATTTAATGATTAACTGTTCGACAGGAAATGGAAAATCAATACTCTGATGGGACATTGCATTTTACACTTGGCTAAACTATAACGCTCCCTGGCATTTAATTCCTTAAAAATCCAATATGTGAACAATAACTTATATTTATTGTATATTGTTTCCTATATCATGCATACAGAAGTTTGTGCCACTGGTGGTCTATTTACGTTGTGACTGTTTGCTATTAGTGTAGCCTCTGGCCAGCCTGCACATCTGTGCAGTTTGATCAGGATTCTACAGTTAGTTAGTATATCCTTCTTTCATCTTACTGTATTTACAGTGTGTAGTGCATACTATATATGTAATAATGTAATAATATATACCGTATTTATTATAATCGTAGCCCCCTCTCTAATAATAGCCCCTTCCTATATTTTCAGTTAAAATTATTTTATTTTCACTTAGTAATGTCATCTCAAAATTCAAATTTCTGTTCAGGGCTGTACAAATTGATTTTTCAGCCCCTTGTCCCGGACAAGTGACTTGAAAAAAAAATTGACTTGCCCTGACTTGTCCTGCAAAATATAATATTTCAGGGCAAGTAATTTTGAAAAAATGACTTGTCCTCGTAAGATTTCTTATACGAAACTGTCCAAAAATAAAAACTATTATTATAGTTGTTAAATATAATACAATTGAGCACTTGACACATATACATATTATATTAAATATCTATAATAATAAACATTGTATAGTACATATTTATTCTTGTGGTCTTTTGTCACTGTGCCACCGCGGACATAACGTTGCGACGAGTTCATACTCAAAACACATTTATCGACAATAATAAAACATAAAAATCGTTTCCAAAAATAATGAGAATCATCTCACATTTTCGCGATCTCGCCTTCCGCTTTTGAAAAATTCGGATTAGTTTTGCTCATGCATGTGCGGCGTGTTTGCAAAACGCGAGATTGAATATGATAGAATTTCGCGTTTTCATCTCGAAAGCTCGAAAACGCGAGGTTGCCACATGTCCCTAATAGGACACGTAAACATTGTCTTAGGAGACGATTCTCATGTGCTGCAAACACATGTCATTATGTGTGTGTATAATGCATGCGTGTTGAAATTGAGTTTTGCGCATTCATTACATGTACGTACGTACGTAGAATGCAATTCGAACTAGCATGCATTATATGCATGTACGTACGTAGAATGCAAATCCAACACGCATGCTGTCTACACATGCATGGGCAAATCGTATTTCCAAAAGTGGAAGGCGAGATCGAGATCACAAAAAATGCGAGATTGTAACATAAAAAGAAATATGGCCGTACCCACCCATCCCCAATTAGCACATTTGCGACATATCATTTTCGGTCTAGCTCCACACCTGATGGTGTTTACAATCATCAGTCGGTAATCCAGTTTCACGTGCAATGTGTGACTGACCTTTAGAATTCGGTGGAAACAAACATACCAAAACCACGCTATGTAGTCGCTCACGTCATCGCATCACCGATGAATTGATAATTACGCATTAGCTTGTGCATTTTCACATTTATTTGATTTCTTGATAAAACCAAGATTTGGCAGCACATGAGAATCGTTTCCTAAGACGATTCTCAAATTTTGTCAAAATATGTTTTTGTAAAGAAATATCAATGTATTCTAGTTTTATTTTCACATTTGTCCGATGTCTTAATAAAACATGTTTGGGCAACACATGAGAATTGTCTCCTTAGACGATTCTAATATTGTGTTTGTTTGTTTGTTTATTGGTGTTTAACAGCCTATCAACAGCTAAGGTCATGTAAGACCGGGCAAACAGGTTCGATCCCGTTTTAACCTGCTGTATTGGGGGGAAAATCCCAAAATCAGAACGGAATATTTACATCGAGATACAACATATTCAGCCCTGAAATTAGAATAACCTGACCTGGTGCCAGGTCCATACCGCACCAAAGTCACTTGGCCCCTTCCCCTATTTAAAAGTAATACCAGTAGGATTACTCTTATAAGGGGTATAACCAGATTCAACTGTCACATACAAAATGCCAAAGACGTATGTGAGGGCCAAACCAGGTCTCCAGTCGGGATTCCGGTAAGGATGAACCCCGATCGTTAAATTACCCATCGCATGCTCCCACCTGCCACCCACCTATAAATATTGTGTAAAAAGAATTGTCACATTTGTTTTGATTCCTTAGACCATACAAACAATTGACAAATTCAGAAATCCACAACTTAATTTGTGTTCCTCGAGTCGGGTTTCATATGATGGCGAGGAAATCTGATCGATTACACACCGTGAAAATCTTGTTGGAACGTAAATGTCAATTGTCACGTAGGCCATTTCAGTTTACTGCGTGTTACGTCAGCTGTTATTCTAAGTACGTACATGTATGGTCGCTTGTTAGGAGCATTTCTTTCCTTCGTTTATAAGGTATGGGTTGTGGCCTAGGGCTTAGAACACCGACTTCCAATCTGGAGGTTGTGGGTTCAAACATCGCCTTGGGAATCAAACATACCTTCATAGTATGTCCATCCCATTCAATTTCACGTTTTCCTTCGTTTATATGCCGCGTAGAAACGATAATTAAGAACCTTAAATTCCATTTCCACCCCGTGAAGGAACATGCATTTATTTCTCTAAAGTTGGGTACCGATTAATTACAATGGCAAGTTGGATTGACTTCAAACTTCATATACTTCCTTATCATCATCCATATTTTCATTCCATACCACACCCATGCGTCTTTCATGTCCATGGTCAAGGTCAAATTACTTAGAAAATTGTGTTCAAGTTTTTTAAATATTTGCGTTAAAGTTTTTATTTTTCGGTCCAGGCGGTGACCGGGGGTATACGTGAGCCCCAGCTCACTTTCTCTACTCATTAAATGAGTTTACTGATTAAATTATGAAATTAGTGAAGAAATTTAAAGGTACATGTCCACTCAGTAGGCACAAAACGTACTTTATAGGAATTAAATAAGTGTATACTTGTGCAATTATTCCAGCAGTTCTAAAAAATACGAGTGCCCGCTATACACCATTACCCCACATATTGATTGGCATTATTATACATTTTACATCAGACGTAAATTTCCACACTGATATGTGTTCCCTTAATATGTTAACTGACATTACTATTTATTCAATGTATTTATTTTTTGGTGTGCAATGATGATGCTTTATAATCTGTCGAAAATATTATGTAAATGTAAATGCTTGAATTTAACGACGGCACTGGCTCGATGACCTTGCATGTCGTCTCCCAAGAAGGGGAGAAAGGAAGGAGGTTAATACAGAGGAGACCGGCCCCAGGGGGCCTAGCTCTTATTAGAATAGTCCTCTCTGGTTCTTTCACGTGCCCAGACTCTCCTTCAAGGTCAAGGTAAAATGACTTGGAAGTTTGCGTTAATATTTTTTTTTGTCAAAATTTGCGTTAAAGTTTTCAGATACCTACTATCTCGGTAACCGTAAGTCGGATTTGCTTGAAACATTGCATGCTTATTGGTCATCATCCATATATTCATTCTGTGTCTCACTCATGCGGCCCCTGTGCCCCAAGGTCAAGGTCAAATGACTTAAAAGCTTGTGTTAAAGTTTCTGTCAAAATTTCAGTTAAAGTTTTCACATACCTACCTCTGTAACCGTAAGTCAGATTTGCTTGACACTTTGTATGCTTATTGGGCATCATCCATATATTCATTCTGTGTCTCACTCATGCGGCCCCTGTGCCCCAAGGTCAAGGCCAAATGACTTAGAAGTTTTCTTTATTATAAAATCTGCGTTAAAGTTTTTACGTACCTAGTATCTCCACAATTTTTACTCCAATTTACTTCCAACTTCCAATACTTCCTTTTCATCATCCATATTTAATTCCATAGCCTGCCCATGTGGTCCATATGCCCAAGGTCTAATGAATTTTGTGTCATAGAGTCAACTATATATTCAAGTCCTAGCAGAAGTTAATATGTGGCTGTGACTGGAGAAACGGGGCTTGCAGGTTTTGTTTACTATATATAGTGTATATCCAAATCATCCTGTGCATCCGTAGTCTCATCAGTATCTGCACTGTTCGCCATTCCATCAATAAAACACCCATCCTGCCTCTAACAAGCAATACATATCGTTATCAGGCTACAGGAGTGTGCTATTGATCAGGAGCTGTACTGGTCACAAATCCCATAAGCCCCATTTCTCCAGTCACAGCCACATACATCAGAGAACTTCCATATATCAGAGATTTTCCAAGTCCGGTACCCTATTTATAAGACTGATCTACACATCGCTCCAGATAAGTTTTGTATCGAAAGAGTATTATACCCCCATATTTCAAATTCAATGCGTATTATACTTTTACAAATGTATTATGGATTTTCTTCTTTATTAAATGGGGAACAAAGGATACAAAAAAAAACAATTAAAAAATTAACTTACAGTTTGCTTTTTGTAGCTCAACTAAGTAAATTTTCAACTTTATTACAGTATTTTCACTACTCAATTTGAAAATCAATCCGTATTTTCACATTGGTGTGAGTATTTTGCACTCCCACTTTTGCTAATGAATGTGTATTCTGCTAAAATAAGGGCGTAAAATACGCTGATACGCACCTTATCTGGAGATCTGTCTACATGTACTTGCATATTCCGTTGTAGACTGTGGAAACCATGCTAGTGATGGATTTCATAAGAAACTAGGCTATGTTATGAAATCAGTCAACAAATTGAATAAATATCATATAAAATCAACATAAATGTTGTATTCTATTTATTACGTAAGCACATCATCATAATTTGAAGCTGTATTCATCACCTAACATGTTTTCTGTAGCGGGCTCATTGGTATATTTATTACACTAGTGTAGATTATTATGATGTTTATTACACTGTGTTATTAAACCGTGAAAGCCCATTTTGTGCAATAAATACCGTTTATTACACTATTGCAGAGTTATTTGCATGGGTTTCACTGTGAGAGAAAACATGTAATCAACTCGTTACAAATAATACACCGTGAAGAGAACACCCGTAATTGCACCCTCTTTTATTACAGTCAAAATAGAGTTACAGTAGAAACTCGATCTCTCGAACAGGTCTCTGTCGAACACTCCGGAAAATTCTAATTCGTCCTGTGGTCCCGACAAATTTCCCGATATAAATCATATAATTTTTTACCTAAAATTCGAATTACGACAAAGTCGAACTTCAATCCCCGCCCTAATCGTTTAAATGCTATATTATTATTTTTTTCGGCAATCCGTTAAACCCATTCACTTTCCTTTTATAACATCTTATAGCGTTTATGTTATATGTAGCGCCAGAATATCTTATCTTTCTTTTATCTTCTCCACTTCCTAAACGACATACACAGTAAATCTGCGCTGAACTAAATGTTCTTAAATGTAAATATGTCTTACAATGTACATGAATTTATTGAACTGATGATAACAGTGTCTCATAAGCCAATATTGGCTGGATATCATTTTTTTACGCCCATTTGAAAAAACGGGACGTATTATGTATTGATCTTGTACGGGCGGGCGGGCACTCTGTATCCTTGTCCAAGCAATAACTCAAGTTCTACTTCACCGATCGAATCCAAATTCGGTATACATGTTTATCATGGCAAGACAAAGAAGCCGATTGATTTTGAATTTGTTTTTGTAAATAATGACATGTCACACTTAAATAAACTACTACTACTACTATCTAGTTCATAGAAATAGCTGCATAATTTGGATTTCAAAAAGTTTACATGACGACACGTTTGACAACGCGGGAAACACGTCAGTGTATAACTATTCATACGTACAGCACACTTCTTTTACAATCTCAAAATATATGTATATATATCCGCCGTGAAGTGTAATAAATAGGATATTCCATCATACATGTTTAAATAGCGGAAATAGTACACTCGTGTCTGTCGGCTTCCGTTGAAGCAACTATGTCGCTACGCTCACTCTTTGCTTACGCGGAAGCCAACGCACACTCGTGTATTATTTCACGCTATTCAAAATGTACGATGGAATATCCTTTATTTATTTATCCAGGTGAACTAATTATCGTGAAATAATGCACAAGTGATTTGGTGTTTCTGCTAAACAAACGAGTGAGCATAGTGAACGGAGTTTGTTTAGAAGTAGGACCCAAACACGAGATAATCAGCTCATCTAGTTGAATAATCATTTTCTTACATTTCACACATGATAATTTCTAAAAATAAAGCAAATTAAGCCTAAAGTATGCCTAAGAGATTTGTGCAAATTAATTTCTGGAGGCTGGTCGTAGTGAAGGTGATTGTCTTGCGATTCCTCATATGTTCCTTCCCAATAACAAGTCATTCTTTTAGATGTGGTAATACTGTGATCAAAGTAGATATGTGTACTTGGGTTTAACATTACATGAGTACATGAGTTTGATGTAACTGATAAAATGGTTGCACAAAGTGCTGGTAGAGCTTTGGGGTTATTAATTGCCAAATATACGTGTATCGGTGGTATGTATTTACAAAGTTGTATGAGTCTTTGGTAAATCCTATAATAGCATATGGAGCCGCAATCTGGGGTTGTAAGAAATATTCATGTATTGATTCCATACATAATCGGGCTATGCGTTTTTTCCTTGGCACAGGTAAATATACTCCAACTGCTGCTGTTTCTGGAGATATGGGATAGGCACCAGATTGTGTGACTCGGTGGAAAAGCATATGAAGTCATTGGAATAGGCATATATCCATGCTCACCTCACTTCTAAATAAACATAGTTATACCCCCCGCAACGAGTTGTGGGGGGGTATACTGGAGTCCGGTTGTCCGTCCGTGCGTCCGTCCGTGCGTCCGTAAACTTAACATCAGAGAAATATTGTTATAACTTCTATTTCCTTCATCTAAAATGCTTGATATTTCACACATGCATTCCTGTAAGGCTCTACTAGCATGCTGTGCCAAATCCACGACCGTTCAACCCCCGCAGATCCCAAGGTCAAGGTCAAATACTTAGTCCGTAAACTTAACATCAGAGAAATATTGCAACATCAGCAACAATCCCCGCTGATACCAAGGTCAAGGTCAAATACTTAGTCTTTTTACAAAACTTAACATCAGAGAAATATTGTTCTAACTTCTATTTCCTTCATCTAAAATGCTTAATATTTCACACATGCATTCCTGTAAGGCTCTACTACCATGCTGTGCCAAATCCATGACCGTCCAACCCCCGCTGATCCCAATGTCAAGGTCAAATACTTAGTCTCTTTACAAAACTTAACATCAGAGAAATAAGTTATAACTTCTATTTCCTTCATTGAAAATTCTTATTATTTCACTTGTGCATTCCTCTAAGGTTGTACTATCATGCTGTGACAAATCTACGACTGTCCAACCCCCGCTGATCCCAAGGTCAAGGTCACATACTTAGTCTCTTTACAAAACTTAACATCAGAAGAGAAATATGTTATAACTTCTATTTCTTTCATTGAAAATTCTTAATATTTCATATGCTGTGACAAATCCCCGCTGATCTCGAGTTCAACGTCACATACATACCGTATAACCTCGAATTAACAACTCCTAATAAACCCCCCCCCCCCCCCCCCCCCCCCCCCCCCCCCCCCCCCCCCCCCCCCCCCCCCCCCCCCCCCCCCCAAACCCCCCCCCCCCCCCCCCCCCCCCCCCCCCCCCCCCCCCCCCCCCCCCCCACCCCCTCGCCCCCTCAAATAAAAAAAAAAAAAAAAAAAAAAATATTTACCAATGACCGCCAATTTCAAACACAAATAATCCTTAAATCCTTATTTGTGTTTGAAATTGGCGGTCCTTGGTAATTTTTTATTTTTTTTTATTTTTTTTACTTGCTAATAAACGCCCCCATTTTGTAAAATGTAACGCCTCCGGGGGCGTTAATTCGGGGTTACACGTTAGTCTCTTTACAAAACTTAACATCAGAGAAATCGGTTATAACTTCTATTTCCTTGCTCGGATCTGCTTCACATTTCACACACTCATTGCTCCAATGGACCTCTACCACCCTGTGACAAATTCACGTTCATGCCGCTCGCGCTAATCCCAGAGTCAAGGTCACAAGCCCACACACTTGGAAATTTTTACATATTTTAGGGGTACCTGGGCCCACGCGGGGGGTATTCCGTAAGCCTCGCTTACTGACCAATCTAGTTTTAATTGGGCACTTTTTTGCTAAGCCAAGGCAGTCCAGAACCTGTAAAAAATGGATTTGAATAGTAACAGGTACATACAACTTTATTGGATAAATATACTAATATACATGTACATGTTATATTTCCTAAAGATTACTCAATCGCTAATGCTACACTGTAGCTCCATTATAACGCGGTCGCGTATAGCGCGATCTCCATTATAACGCGGGTCTCTCGTGGATCCCAATTTTTTTTTTTTAAATCGAGAGAAAAAAAAATAATCGTCGGACATCGTAGTCATCGTGTAATTAGTTGATTCGTGATTTCTGTAAGTTTATTCAAACAACGAAGTTCAAAGTCCATGAAAGGATTATTATTAGTATGTTAGCAAATGCAATACCTTTAATCAGGTAATCATGTTAATAGGCACAATTAGTAATCAATTCAATTACCTTAATCCCAATTGACATGTATTCGCGAAGTAATGGTCATATCAAAGGAGCATGCCGACCAATGTAACGCCTGATCAGAAGCTACACTGGTCACAAATCCCATGAGCACCATTTCTCCAGTCACGTAAATGTACCGCTTTTTGTCACCACGTAATGTCAATGTATCTGTGTTAACACATAATTGTCGCTAATAAATGGTTGCGTGTTCGGCCTTTCTTTTTTCTTATTTTTCTACCCAGGTGTAATATTTAGCGTTTTATACATAGACTGGTGTTTCAGCATTATCTGGGTATGGATCACGTGGTCTATTGTTTACACTGCAGCCCAAGGCAATCTCGCTTAAATCGTAAATTTCATTCATCAATATGACTTGCAGCGTAAACAATAGATCACGTGACCCCACATCTTGAGATTATGTACGTATCAACCACATGAATAGGCAAGACACGTGACCATAGGCATTATTTATTATCAATTAATCCGTTTAAGCGTCTGTTGATCGCGAGTAGTATACATTGTAATAAGCGTCTGTCTATCGCGAGCACTATACAACGTAATAAGCATGATTTTATAAATAACTCGTATGTTTAATACATTAATACATACAAGTTTGTATGTCATAGGCATTATTAATAATTACTTTAACTTCTGTTCAAATGACATGATTTTATATGGGTCCGTTGCTAATGGAATTCCCGCAATAGTTGGTAACCGAAATGCGAATAATACCAGTAACCCGTGCAGTACCAGTACACGTGCATGTCACGAAATTTTATAACGCGGTCGGATTCGATCGCGGTTTGAAATCTTGGACCCCGACCACCGCATTATAATGGAGCTGCAGTGTATTACATACGACCGAGTGGTTAAGGTCAGTAAACAAGATTGAATGTGTCAGTGGCAGAGGTTGTAATACATTACGAACATATAAACTATTTAAGCAAAGTTTTGCTGTTGAACCATACTGCAGATTAATTTTGCCACTTAAACACAGATCGGCTTTCGCTAAATTCAGAAATGGCGTGGCACCTTTAAGGATAGAGACAGGTAGATATGAAAATCTAATCGAGAGTAAACGGGTATGTCCGTTCTGTAACAATGCAGTTGAGAATGAAATATGTGCTCTCCTGAAATGTGAAACAACACAATTATATATAGCTTGTTTGACAAGGCTACCAATATTTGTCCATAATTGTATGTCTTTCTCAGACACAGAAAAGATGATATTTATATTTTCTAACAAGGATATGATTAGAGTAAGTGCCAAAACCTGTTTTAATCGTATTTTGTATAGATAATGTAAATACATGTATTAGTCTGCAATTAATATGTTCGTACATTCGTCCTCATGCTTTTGCCATGAAACCCATGTGTTTTTAGGAGAAGCCATTGTTAATCAGTTCGTTCTTGATCTGATTAACAGCGATAACGGATTTTTTGTTATATTTTAATTGCGCAATTCCCGCGTACACGTGCTGTAACAATAACACTGCGTCTGCTTTGTTGTGATTACAACAAATGTATATATTCAAATATTAATAGACCATTTATTTTAATTTATTTTTAGACATTGAATTAATGTCACGATCAACGATGGCTCCTCAAGGTGATACAATGTATATAATCTCTTATAATTCTAGTTTAGAATGGCAATGTTGTACTTGACTGTTTTACTTATGATTTTGTGTTTGTACATCGATGAGACTTTAATAAAGATGTATACCGTGTCCGACAATATTTGATTAGTCGAAAGAAACACGTTACTTATTTCATTTCTCCATATATGGTAAACACGAGGGTGGTATAAACGACAGATGCCAGAAAATAAATCACCTGATCATCTAATGTAAATTAAAGTGTCAGCAACACAGTTAAACACTTGCCTTTTCCAAACCTGTTAAAATGATGGAAACCGTTATTGTACCATAGCATTCGATGTTGTATATTGTAAATAGACAGCATTCATGCCGGTTAATGGGTTAAAAAGTACTTGTTGTCTGTGCTACGACACTATTTTTTTCACATAGCCATTCCCACAAAAAGTAGTCGAAATAAATGGTCCTCTAGAACAGCGAAACTAGACATAGCACTATAATGGCTTTGCTACCGATATCTATAGCAAAGTAAATAATAAATGCTAAAAGTCTGATAATGAAAAATAGAAGCTAAACATGATATAGAGACATGGCATGCATAACAACAACAACAACCCAGCAGACAACAATGTTTATTTCACGCATTTTAGTGTAAAACATTTTACAGCGTGTCCATCATTAACGCACCCGGCGAATGGCGTCGTGAGCGCACCTTTGATCACATACCAGGAAGTGGCTACCTACTCGTGTAACATGGGATACAACTTGGTTGGCAGCGCCACTCGCACGTGTCAGGCTGACGCTACATGGAGTACCACCGAGCCCACGTGCCAGATAAAAGGTTTGTTTTTATGTACCCAGAACAAAATTGAAAGATTTTTGGCCTAAGTCCCATATGGGACTAAGCCCCTTTTTTAGCGCGACTTCCGAAGGAAGGAGTGCAGGGGAAGTATCGTGTAGAAGGTGAGCGGCAAACTTATGTTGGAGAAACGGTTTAGTGGTGGAGCAAATGGAGTAAAAAGACGGACACTTGCCACAAGGTAGGTACATTTTCATTGTTAGCCAGGTTTTTTGAGAAAAAAATCCAGGCTATTGGATTGGCGAAAGCCGGGCGAGCGGGCGGCGGGCGGGCGGCGTCCACAATCAATGTTAAGTTTTCGTGTTTAAGTCCATTTCTTTCGTACTGTACCACCTAGGACCACCAAACTTTCACAGCTTCATAATCAAGGGGTGCCCACCACATATCACTATCCAACATGTTACTTTTTTTTTAACTTGACCCATTTTTTCCGCGTAGTCGACTTAGCCATTTTCAATGTTAAGTTTTCGCGTTTACAATGTTAAGTTTTCGTGTTTAAGTCCATTTCTTTGGTACTGTACCACCTAGGACCACCAAACTTTCACAGCTTCATAATCAAGGGGTACCCACCACATATCACTATCCAACATGTTACTTTTTTTTTTAACTTAGACCCATTTTTTCCGCCAGTTCGACTTAGCCATTTTGAATGTTAAGTTTTCGCGTTTACAATGTTAAGTTTTCGTGTTTAAGTCCATTTCTTTGGTACTGTACCACCTAGGACCACCAAACTTTCACAGCTTCATAACCAAGGGTTGCCTACCACATACAACTATCCAAGATGTGACCATTTTTTACCTTCACCTATTATTTCTACGTAATTGACTTAGCCATTTTCAACGTTAACTTTTTAACGTACGTCTAGTTAAAGTTTTTTGGTTTTAAAACTTTTTCGTTATACTATATCTCTGCAACTGCTTCGCCCATTACCTTGAAACTTCACATGGGTGTTTATCATCATCCATATTTTCATTCTAACCCCCAACCGTGCGGACCCCTGTGCCCAATGTCAAGGTCAAATTACTTAGAATTTTTTTGTTAAAGTTTTTTTCTTGTACTATATCTCTGCAATAACTGCTTCACCCAATACCTTGATACTTCACATGGGTGTTTATCATCATTGTCGCACCTGCTTGCGGAAAGCGCGATCCTGTGCCCAATGTCAAGGTCAAATTACTTTGAATTTTTTTGTTTTTTTTGTTAAAGTTTTTTCGTGTACTATATCTCTGCAACTGCTTCACCCAATACCTTGATACTTCACATGGGTGTTTATCATCATTGTCGCACCTGCTTGCGGAAAGCGCGATCCTGTGCCCAATGTCAAGGTCAAATTACTTTGATTTTTTTTGTTAACGTTTTTTCGTGTACTATATCTCTGCAACTGCTTCACCCAATACCTTGATACTTCACATGGGTGTTTATCATCATTGTTGCACCTGCTTGCGGAAAGCGCGATCCTGTGCCCAATGTCAAGGTCAAATTACTTTGACTTTTTTTGTTAAAGTTTTTACGTGTACTATATCTCTGCAACTGCTTCACCCAATACCTTGATACTTCACATGGGTGTTTATCATCATTGTCACACCTGCTTGCGGAAAGCGCGATATCGTCGGCATTTTGGCATACGTCCGTCCGTTCGTCCGTGTGTCCGGTTAAAGTTTTTTGGTTAAAGTTTTTCCATCTACTATATCTATTTTTTAGTGTCCATGCCTCGCCCCAAGGCGCGACATGCAGGCCACGGCCATCTAGTCTACAAAAAGTGGGTATAATTATGTTATCCAAGTGTCTATGCTTGGAAAAAACCTGGCCTTCGTGGCTTTGCCTCGTTTTTAACTTGACCCATTTTTTCCGCGCAGTCGACTTAGCCACTTTCAATGTTAAGTTTTCGCGTTTACAATGTTAAGTTTTCGTGTTTGAATCCATTTCTTTCTTACTGTACCACCTAGGACCACCAAACCTTCACAGCTTCATAATCAAGGGGTGCCCACCACATATTACTATCCAACATGTTACTTTTTTTTTAACTTGACCCATTTTTTCCGCCAGTCGACTTAGCCATTTTGAATGTTAAGTTTTCGCGTTTACAATGTTAAGTTTTTGTGTTTAAGTCCATTTCTTTGGTACTGTACCACCTAGGACCACCAAACTTTCACAGCTTCATGACCAAGGGGTGCCTACCACATAAAACTATCCAACATGTGACCATTTTTTTACCTTCACCTATTATTTCTACGTAATTGACTTAGCCATTTTCAACGTTAACTTTTTAACGTACGTCTGGTTAAAGTTTTTTGGTTAAAAGTTTTTTGTTATACTATATCTCTGCAACTGCTTTGCCCATTACCTTGAAACTTCACATGGGTGTTTATCATCATCCATATTTTCATTCTACCCCCCAACCGTCCGGCCCCTGTGCCCAATGTCAAGGTCAAATTACTTTCATTTTTTTTGTTAACGTTTTTTTGTGTACTATATCTCTGCAACTGCTTCACCCATTACCTTGATACTTCACATGGGTGTTTATCATCATTGTCGCGCCCGCTTGTGGAAAGCGTGATATCGTCGGCATATTGGCATACGTACGTCCGTGTGTCCGGTTAAAGTTTTTTGGTTAAAGTTTTTCCATCGACTATATCTATTTTTTTAGTGTCCATGCCTCGCCCCAAGGCGCGACATGCAGGCCACGGCCATCTAGTCTACAAAAAGTGGGTATAATTATGTTATCCGAGTGTCTATGCTTGGAAAAAACCTGGCCTTCGTGGCTTTGCCTCGTTTCTTGTTTTACCTTCACCTATTATTTCTACGTAATTGACTTAGCCATTTTCAACGTTAACTTGTTAACGTTGTCTGGTTAAATATTTTGGTTAAAACTTTTTCGTTATACTATATCTCTGCAACTGCTTCGCCTATTACCTTGAAACTTCACATGGGTGTTTATCATCGTCCATATTTTCATTCTAACCCCCAACCGTGCGGCCCCTGTGCGCAATGTCAATTTCAAATTACTTTGAATTTATTTGTTAATTTTTTTTAGTGTACTATATCTCTGCAACTGCTTCACCCATTACCTTCATACTTCACATGGGTGTTTATCATCATTGTCGCACCCGCTTGCGGAAAGCGCGATATCGTCGGCATTTTCGCATACGTCCGTCCGTCCGACCGTCCGTACGTCCGTGTGTCCGGTTTAAGTTTTTTCGTTAAAGTTTTTCCATCTACTATATCTATTTTTTTAGGGTCCATGCCTCGCCCCAAGGCACGACATGCAGGCCACGGCCATCTAGTCTACAAAAAGTGGGTATAATTATGTTATCCAAGTGTCCATGCTTGGAAAAAACCTGGCCTTCGTGGCTTTGCCTCGTTTCTTGTTGTGTTTAAGTCCAATTCTTTGGTATTGTACCACCTAGGACCACCAAACTTTCACAGCTTAATAACCAAGGGGTGCCTACCACATACAACTATCCAACATGTGACCATTTTTTTACCTTCACCTATTATTTCTACGTAATTGCCATTTTCAACGTTAACTTTTTAACGTACGTCTGGTTAAATATTTTGGTTAAAACTTTTTCGTTATACTATATCTCTGCAACTGCTTCGCCCATTACCTTGAAACTTCACATGGGTGTTTATCATCGTCCATATTTTCATTCTAACCCCCAACCGTGCGGCCCCTGTGCGCAATGTCAAGGTCAAATTACTTTGAATTTATTTGTTAAAGTTTTTTTGTGTACTATATCTCTGCAACTGCTTCACCCATTACCTTCATACTTCACATGGGTGTTTATTATCATTGTCGCACCCGCTTGCGGAAAGCGCGATATCGTCGGTATTTTCGCATACGTCCGTCCGTCCGTCCGTCCATACTGACGTCCGTGTCCGGTTTAAGTTTTTTCGTTAAAGTTTTTCCATCTACTATATCTATTTTTTTTTATTTTTTTTAGTGTCCATGCCTCGCCCCAAGGCGCGACATGCAGGCCACGGCCATCTAGTCTACAAAAAGTGGGTATAATTATGTTATCCAAGTGTCCATGCTTGGAAAAAACCTGGCCTTCGTGCTGTTTGCTCGTTTCTTGTTTTTAACTTTGACCCATTTTTTCTGCGCAGTTGACTTAGCCATTTTCAATGTTAAGTTTTTCGCGTTTACAATGTTAAGTTTTCGTGTTTGAGTCCATTTCTTTGTTACTGTACCACCTAGGACCACCAAACTTTCACAGCTTCATAAATCAAGGGGTGCCCACCACATATTACTATCCAACATGTTACTTTTTAGCCAGGTTTTTTGAGAAAAAAAATCCAGGCTATTGGATTGGCGAAAGCCGGGCGGGGGCGGGCGGGCGGGTGGGCGGGTGGGCGGGCGGGCGGGCGGGGCGGGCGGGCGGGCGGCGGGCGGGCGGAGCGGGCGGCGTCCACAATCAATGTTAAGTTTTCGTGTTTGAGTCCATTTCTGTTGACTGTACCACCTAGGACCACCAAACTTTCACAGCTTCATAATCAAGGGGTGCCCACCACATATCACTATCCAACATGTTACTTTTTTATTATTAACACACCCTTTTTCCGCGTAGTCGACTTAGCCATTTTCAATGTTAAGTTTTCGCGTTTACAATGTTAAGTTTTCGTGTTTGAGTCCATTTCTTTGTTACTGTACCACCTAGGACCACCAAACTTTCACAGCTTCATAATCAACGGGTGCCCACCACATATTACTATCCAACATGTTACTTTTTAGCCAGGTTTTTTGAGAAAAAAAATCCAGGCTATTGATGGCGAAAGCCGGGCGGGCGGCGCGGGCGGGCGGGCGGGCGGGCGGGCGGGCGGGGCGGGCGGGCGCGGCGTCCACAATCAATGTTAAGTTTTCGTGTTTGAGTCCATTTCTTTGTTACTGTACCACCTAGGACCACCAAACTTTCACAGCTTCATAATCAAGGGGTGCCCACCACATATCACTATCCAACATGTTACTTTTTTATTAACTTCACCCATTTTTTCCGCGTAGTCGACTTAGCCATTTTCAATGTTAAGTTTTTCGCGTTTACAATGTTAAGTTTTCGTGTTTTAAGTCCATTTCCTTTGGTACTGTACCACCTAGGACCACCAAACTTTCACAGCTTCATAATCAAGGGGTACCCACCACATATCACTATCCAACATGTTACTTTTTTTTTAACTTCACCCATTTTTTCCGCGCAGTCGACTTAGCCATTTTCAATGTTAAGTTTTCGCGTTTACAATGTTTAAGATTTTCGTGTTTAAGTCCATTTCTTTGGTACTGTACCACCTAGGACCACCAAACTTTCACAGCTTCATAACCAAGGGGTGCCTACCACATACAACTATTCAACATGTGACCATTTTTTTACCTTCACCTATTATTTCTACGTAATTGACTTAGCCATTTTCAACGTTATCTTTTTAACGTACGTCTGGTTAAAGTTTTTTGGTTAAAACCTTTTCGTTATACTATATCTCTGCAACTGCTTCGCCCATTACCTTGAAACTTCACATGGGTGTTTATCATCATCCATATTTTCATTTTAACCCCCAACCGTGCGGCCCCTGTTCGCAATGTCAAGGTCAAATTACTTTGAATCCTTTTGTTAAAGTTTTTTTGTGTACTATATCTCTGCAACTGCTTCACCCATTACCTTGATACTTCACATGGGTGTTTATCATCATTGTCGCAACCGCTTGCAGAAAGCGCGATATCGTCGGCATTTTGGCATACGTTGGAAAAAACCTGGCCTTCGTGGCTTTGCCTCGTTTCTTGTTTTATTCATATTTTAATTTAAAACACAAGGAAGCCATATAGCCTATGGCACGACGGAATATATCGTAGATCTAAAAATGCAGCGGACACTTTGTTAAAATATGCAGTGACAAAAAAGTACTGTGTAAACAAACCGTGACGTTACAAATTTTGCAGAGATTTTCTGGTCGATTTTAATGAAAATACGTTCTATACCCCTGTATATAACCAATGTAGCCCACAATCGTTCACGATTTAACCATTTTTACGGGATTTCGCCATTCACATACCTCTCACGTCTGTGAAAACGAAACATAAGCACTCTTAAAATATCATGCCTCATTTGCATATGAAAATAGCCTGATATCAAGGCATGTCACTATCAGTAAAATAAACATTAATAATAACTATACACCAAATGTCAATTCGTGATTATACAGTATGATTGTTCTAGGCTGAATCTCATCAGCCAATCCAGCTACTTGATGCTGAGCTTTAGAATTGAGTAAACGTTGAGAAAGTGTTGTACTCATTAATCACTGGGAAATTATTTGTTCTACATAATAATTATGTACAATTATACATGTGCAATAAAAACTGAAAGATCGGAATCCACATGGTCTGGACAATGGCTACTAACACCTGGAAACTATATCGACTATATCAGTTTGATCATTTTCAATTGAGACAAGCCATGTGATTTTGTACCCAAAAACATTTGCGATTTCATGAAATGTATTTACAGAAATTGTGATATTTTGTGGAAATGATGTGGAAAGATGACAAAATTTTCATCGCAAATGCGGAAAATTAATTTCGCATTTGCTATGAAATTTCGTCATTTACAGTAAATTTTGCCTGCTGAGTGGGCATGTACCTTTAAGCCAAACGTTTGTCGGCTGCAAAACGTGGAACAGACAGTCACTCAGTGCGGACTAGTTAGTCAACCGAATTACGTGGTCTGGCTGTCTCATGAAATATATTTGTATTCAACATAGACTGGTAGCTTTTCTCTATAAAATTAACTCTTTGCATGCTGGAGATGTGTGGGATATAAATAGTTCAAAAACAGCAGTTAATTATGTTTTCTTTTATTTCTCCCTATAAATATCATGAACGAATCTGGAGGACGTAATTGTAATGAAATTTCAAGACATGTACAGAGAGAAATAAGTACATACTCGTAATGTGTTTGATGTTATTTTCACATCTAGCTTCAAAAGAGATAACTGTTACAATGATTTATTTTTTCTCAATGGAAATTATTCTAAAGTGCTGCCAAATCATGCTTTTATAGCTAAAGACAACAATTTATGGCAAAAACAGCAGACGACAATTTTCGGTTCCCACCTTTTAAGTGTCTACTGTAAGTGTGTCCATGTGTGTCTATGATGGTTACCGTACAC
Source organism: Conchocele bisecta (assembly GCA_029237695.1). Lineage (NCBI taxonomy): Eukaryota > Metazoa > Mollusca > Bivalvia > Lucinida > Thyasiridae > Conchocele > Conchocele bisecta. The sequence goes on from CM055265.1 coordinate 128,932,517, forward strand.
TTGATGGAAGGTGCCCGTGTATAGGACAAAAATAAGAGTATTATCCCATCGCCGATAGTCAAGAGGGGATATAGCGTTAGTATTATTCAGAAAGCATTTTGGGACAGATCAATCCTCACATTAGCAGCACATCACATGGTTTGATGTGCTGCTGATATGACGCTTGATTTATCCCAAAATGCTTTGCGAATGATTGGCTCGAAAATATAAAAACATCTATTTTGTTGCGTTTCAACAGGATAGAAAAGCCGATATTTATGTATCGATATCAGTGAAAATAGAAACAACCCAGTGTCTAAAAAAACAAAACAACAACAACAACCCAGCAGACAACAATGTTTATTTCACGCATTTTAGTGTAAAACATTTTTCAGCGTGTCCATCATTAACGGACCCGGCGAATGGCGTCGTGAGCGCACCTTTGATCACATACCAGAACGTGGCTACCTACTCGTGTAACCTGGGATACAACTTGGTTGGCAGCGGCACTCGCACGTGCCAGGCTGATGCTACATGGAGCACCACCGAACCCACGTGCCAGATACAAGGTTAGTTGTTATGTACCCAGAAAAAATTGACATATTTCTGGGCTAAGGCCCATATGGGACTAAGCCGCCTTTTTAGCGCGCCTTCCGAAGGAAGGAGTGCAGGGGAGGTATCGTGTAGAAGGTGAGCGGCAGACTTAGGTTGACGAAACAGTTTAGCGGTGGAGCAAATGGAGTAAACGTCATTTACCACGAGGTATGTACATATTCGTTGCTTTATTCATATTTTAATTTAAAGTACGAGGAAGCCATATAGCCTATGGCACGATGGAATATATCATAGATCCACGAATGCAGACACTTTGTTAAAAGATGTTAAAAAAAGTTAGTGTGGTCTCCTCTATGTAAACAAACCTTGCCGTTACCAATTTACCGTCGATTTTAATGAAAATAAGGTCTATGCCCCTGTATATAACCCATGTAGCCCACAATCGTCCACTATTTAACAATTTTTACGGGATTTTGCCATTCACATACCTCTCACGTCTGTGAAAATGATATAGATATAGCCTGGGCCAATTCTGACAAAATACTGCTCTATAAGGTTTCTCAGGCATTTTGGGGTAGGTTTGATCAGACTATGTTTTCCAAAGGTTTTGGGCATGCTGAATCCGATCCTGGTGGATGTTTTTGTCTATTATGAGTGTTACATACCGGAAATGGCAAAAACAAAATGGCCTCCAAAAATCATTGTTATTCTCCAATATGTTATGTTTACATTTAGGGCTCTTCCAGGATTTTTTTTTTGTGGAGGTCAGACATTTTCTGGTCGATTTTAATGAAAATAAGGTCTATACCCCTGTATATAACCCATGTATCCCACAATCGTCCACTATTTAACAATTTTTACGGGATTTCGCCATTCACATACCTATCACGTCTGTGAAAACGATATGTAAGCACTCTAAAATATCATGCCTCATTTGCATATGAAAATATCCTGATATCAAGGCACGTCACTATCAGTACAATAAACATTAATATATCTGTATAGCGGGCACTCGTAATGTTTAGAACTGATTGAATAGTGACACAATTATACACTTATTTATTTCCTATAAATAACATGTTGTGCCTACTGAATGGGTATGTACCTTTAATTTAGAATGTTCTGAGCATATAATTATAGACAATACCCTAAAAGCCGACGTGACCGGTCATGCTAAAGTTGCTCTGCTTCAAATTTGGAATTTAAATGGATTTATGAAGGAACTATTATATAAATTTTATATCAGTGTGTAGATAATAATTTCGGCTTTCATAATACTGAATTGGAATTATTAAATAAACTGTTTTAAAAGGAGAACTTTAGTGAAATTAATTTATTCTTTGCTGGGTCAGTAGGTGCTATATGGTGAAACTATCAAGGCAAGCAGACTTCCAGGAAGCTTGCAACTAGTGTTGTGTAATATTATGTGGGCAGTTCTACTGTGCTCTACCATCTCTTTGTGCAGTGTAGCCAGCCAGCTGGAATTGTTGCATAATCAGATGTAACATAACTTGGATTAATTAGTTCCTTGGAGATACAGCCAGCCAGGATCTGCTCTACTGACCAAGACATACAATACCAATTAAATAGCAATTAATCTGAAATCTGACATTAAGGTTTCCACAGTAGCCACTGTGGCAAGGATTTGAGAAAAGGAACTGTAACTTGTAGTAACATTGTCTATAACGTCAAACGACAGAAAACAAGAAACGAGGCAAAGCCACGAAGGCCAGGTTTTTTCCAAGCATAGACACTCGGATAACATAATTATACCCACTTTTTGTAGACTAGATGGCCGTGGCCTGCATGTCGCGCCTTGGGGCGAGGCATGGACACTAAAAAAATAGATATAGTAGATGGAAAAACTTTAACCAAAAAACTTTAACCGGACACACAGACGAACGGACGGACGTATGCCAAAATGCAGACGATATCGCGCTTTCCGCAAGCAGGTGTGACAATGATGATAAACACCCATGTGAAGTATCAAGGTATTGGGTGAAGCAGTTGCAGAGATATAGTACACGAAAAAACTTTAACAAAAAAATTAAAAGTAATTTGAACTTGACATAGGGCACAGGATCGCGCTTTCCGCAAGCAGGTGCGACAATGATGATAAACACCCATGTGAAGTATCAAGGTATTGGGTGAAGCAGTTGCAGAGATATAGTACACAAAAAAACTAAAAACTTTAACAAAAAAATTCAAAGTAATTTGACCTTGACAATGGGCACAGGATCGCGCTTTCCGCAAGCAGGTGCGACAATGATGATAAACACTCATGTGAAGTATCAAGGTATTGGGTGAAGCAGTTGCAGAGATATAGTACAACGAAAAAACTTTAACAAAAAAATTCAAAGTAATTTGACCTTGACATTGGGCACAGGATCGCGCTTTCCGCAAGCAGGTGCGACAATGATGATAAACACCCATGTGAAGTATCAAGGTATTGGGTGAAGCAGTTGCAGAGATATACACGACAAAAACTTTAACAAAAAAATTCAAAGTAATTTGACCTTGACATTGGGACACAGGGGCCGCACGGTTGGGGGTTAGAATGAAAATATGGATGATGATAAACACCCATGTGAAGTTTCAAGGTAATGGGCGAAGCAGTTGCAGAGTATAGTATAACAAAAAAGTTTTAACCAAAAAACTTTAACCAGACGTACGTTAAAAAGTTAACGTTGAAAATGGCTAAGTCAATTACGTAGAAATAATAGGTGAAGGTAAAAAAAATGGTCACATGTTGGATAGTTGTATGTGGTAGGCACCCCTTGGTTATGAAGCTGTGAAAGTTTGGTGGTCCTAGGTGTACAGTACCAAAGAAATGGACTTAAACACGAAAACTTAACATTGTAAACGCGAAAACTTAACATTGAAAATGGCTAAGTCGACTGCGCGGAAAAAATGGGTGAAGTTAAAAAAAAAAGTAACATGTTGGATAGTGATATGTGGTGGGTACCCCTTGATTATGAAGCTGTGAAAGTTTGGTGGTCCTAGGTGGTACAGTAACAAAGAAATGGACTTAAACACGAAAACTTAACATTGAAAACGCGAAAACTTAACATTGAAAATGGCTAAGTCGACTGCGCGGAAAAAATGGGTCAAATTAAAAAAAAAGTAACATGTTGGATAGTGATGTGTGGTGGACACCCTTTGATTATGAAGCTGTGAAAGTTTGGTGGTCCTAGGTGGTACAGTAACAAAGAAATGGACTCAAACACGAAAACTTAACATTGATTGTGGACGCCGCCCGCACCCGCCCGCCCGCCCGCCCACCACCCGCCCGCCCGCCCGGCTTTCGCCAATCCAATAGCCTGGATTTTTTTTTAAAAAAACCTGGCTAAAAATGATGAATGAAACGGACGAGGAGGTGTCGTTCACCCTCGGATCACAACTGAGTATCACAACGGAAAGTGTAAATGCATCACATGACTCGAGTGTCACCCTTTCTCCAGTACAGACTCAATCACAGTCCCTGTTCCCTTGGTAACCACAGAAGAAGGCACAGACAGATTCAATGGAATATTATACCATGTTCTTCCTAGTGACGGCCAACTGACCATCCTGTTCTCGTCCAAAGACCTCTACTCCAAATTTATCAACTCTCTGGATAAGGAACTACATCCTAGATATATCAATGATGTCAAGACCACATACACGACCCACATACGTGGCAGAGGGTGTACACTTGCCACAGATAAAAATGAGGCCACTATTAGAGCAACAGGAGCAGGGCGCATCTTGTGGCGGGATACCCATTTCAATAGACTGGCTATAAGACTGTACCAGCAATTTGCCAATGAAACAAATGAAAGCATAACTATCCCCCACTCTGTACATACGTCAACACCTGCTATACAAGGTCAGGCTGATAATAGAGAACCAACTCTTATCACCAGCAATCATGCAGCAACCAGAAAAAAGAACACCACCCATCCAGCCCATAACAGCCCCGACTGACACACCTATAACTGAAATCCAGAAACAGGTAGTCGAACTCCAACGTATCAGTAAAACACTACAGGAGCAACTTTCCATGATCAACAGTAAAATTGACACTCTAATTGAAAGGTCCCAGACAGTGCCACACACAGTACATAAACCACATACTCTACATAAAGTGTTGGAAACCGACTGTGACGATGTGATCACTTTAAATGAAACAGCCGAGAAACAGGTACCTCAACTTACACCTGGGAACAAAACATACAGTGATGTGGTCAAGCAAGCTACTCCAGTGGTGTCTGAGCCAAAAAGAAACCCAATGACGCCTACATATTCTCAGCAAAATGCAGAGAAAAGGCGATCTCCAAAACAACAAAAAAACTCACAAAATGAAATAACTTTGGTGATTGGCGATTCCATCCTCTCAGGCGTCAACAGAAGGGGCCTGAGCAGAAATGTTGAATGTCGGCCTATACCTGGGGCAACCATTGACACTATTATTGAAAAAATTCAGCTCTACGACATCACCAAATTCAACAACATTTTGCTCTATGTAGGTGGAAACAATGCAGCTAACAATACTGATATGGAGTATTTTGAAGAAAAATATGACCAACTCATATCTTCAATAAAGAAAAATAATCCTGCATGTGAAATATACATGTGTACCGCATGTCCTAGAGGTGACACCAATGTGGACGAGGTGAATGACATCATAGCACGACTGTGCCAGGTCCACCGAGCCAAATGTGTGGACACCTATACAGCTTTCCATGACGACAAAACACACAAACTGAGGCAGTATTTCTATCAACCCCGAGACGATATACACCCATCACATTCGTGTAAAGCGGATCCTGGAGTTAGTACATGAACAATTACCGATTCCGTTGTGGGGGATTTTGGAAAATGCGCATCCAAAACGCCACCTACAACACTAACTATGGAACGCAGCGATCCACGTACGAAGGAGACACCACGTCCAATGAATCGAGGGAGATACGATCGTCCACGTGAGAACCTGCGACAGTTTGGCGCAGCACGCCCACATGAGGATTACAGTGCAAATAACTATCAACATCATGAGCATGAAAGGTGTTTGAAATGTGGTTTGACAAACCATTTGACTGATGAATGTCGACATGAAAATCAGTTACGTTGTTTCAAGTGTGGGTTCTACGGACACAAACCATCATCAAGATTGTGCCTTAAAACATAGGAAATAGGCCAAAATGCCGAAATATACAATGATTATACACATTTCCCGGTATCAAATACTTTCTCTATCTTAAAAAGGACTATGGACCAGTGTAATCAACAATCATGCAAACATGTAATTGAATCGTCTTCTAAGTCTAGCATGACATTGTGTTCTCATTGAAATTAATTTACACAATGCACCACAAATGAATATAATTAGCAATAGCATAAAACCGAATGATACAAATGAATCACCTAATGACATACTTTATGATGGATTACAATATGATTCAACAAACAACACCAGCATTGGTGATGAATATCATAACTCGACACTAAATGATAAATCACAGACAGATGCAATCAATAACTCGGATAATAGTAATGCGGTGGGGAATACACTGAATCTAAAGCTTGATAAAAAGGGCATGAAAATAGGTCACTTGAATATACAAGGCATACAAAATAAAATTGACCAAATAGACATTATGTTAAATCATTCAGACAATAATATTCATGTGTTAGGCTTAAGTGAAACTAAACTAAGCTCACTACACCCTGATGATCACTTTAAAATAGACAATTTTCAATTATTTAGGAAGGATAGGGCAATTACAAACAAAAATCAGACACGAGGCGGTGGTATTATTGTCTATGTTAAAAATGAAATTAACGTTGAAAGAAAATTTGAATTAGAAAGCATACATATTGAATGTATATGGCTAGAGATATTTCCTAGAAAAACAAAAAGCTTTTTAGTTGGAGTCATTTACAGACACCCTAATGAGTCAATAATTTGGAATGAACATTTTGAGGGTCAGATTGAAAAAATACTCGAAAAACAGAAATAAATATATCTACTAGGAGATTTCAACAGAGACCTACTCAACAATCAGACACGGAGTGCCTGGTTAGAGTTTATGGAACCATTTGGCCTTCATCAAATAGTGAAACATGCCACCAGACAAACAAGTCATTCACAAACACTAATATATCACATTTAGAGGCAAATGTTAATTGTGTTAATGTTCCACAAATTGGATTAAGTGACCACTACCCAGTTTTTGTAACACGTAAATTTAGCTCCACAATGCCAAAGTTATCACATCATCACACAATATCATATAGATCATTTAAACATTTCAATAAAGAAATTTTTTTGAGCGATTTGGAATCAACGCCCTGGGATATTATTAAAGTATTTGATGAAACAAATGAAATTGTAGATACATGGTCAACTCTCTTCTTAAATATTGTGAATAAGCGCATGCCTTTAAAAATGCAAAGAGTAAAACACCAACATCAGCCAAAATGGCTAACCCCTGATATACTTGATGCTATAAAAACAAGAGATAGATATAAGTCGTTAAATGATGAACAACAATATAAACTATGGCGAAATAAAGTTACCAAACTTATTAGGAAATCGAAAAAAGCTCAGTATTCATCTATGATAAGTGAAAATAACAATAACCCAGGTAGTGTATGGAAACTATTTAAAGAGATGAGGATAAATAAGACAAAATCAAAAGCATCTGTGTCGTCACTAAAAACTAATGGTACTGAAATTGATGAAAACACTGACATTGCAAATGAATTTAATAAATTCTTTGTCTCTGTGGCCTCAAACATAAAAGAACCAATACAAAAATCTAATTTTGATAAACTTCAGTTGTTCTCTGACACTAGAGTTCCGAGTAATATAGAATTTTCAATTCCAGAAATTACAAGTGAAAACGTGGAAAAGTTTCTAAAAAATATAGATGTTACAAAAGCCACAGGCTCTGATAATATAGGGCCACGTCTACTTAAGCTTGCAGCACCTCGTATATTATTAACAGTATCGTCTTTATATGTAATCAAAGTATAAACTGTTCTGTATTTCCTGATAAATGGAAGGAGGGTAAGGTGTCTCCATTACATAAAAGTGGGTCTAAAGATGATGTAAATAACTATAGACCGATTTCAATTCTACCTATTCTCTCAAAAATAATTGAAAAACATGTACATGACTCACTAATGAATTTTCTAACACAATATCAATTGTTACACAAAACACAGTCTGGCTTTAGACCCAACCATTCATGTGAAACTGCACTACTAGGTATGCTCAGTAAATGGCTTGATGCTATCAATAAGGAAGGGGCTTCTAATTGGTGTAGTAATGGTCGATTTTAAAAAAGCATTTGATCTTGTTGATCACTCAACATTACTAACTAAATTGCGATACTACAAACTATCAAACAAAACAATATCATGGTTCTCATCATATTTACTTAATCGAAAACAAAAAGTATCAGTTAACAATGTAACATCACAGGACGAAGTTGTGGTAGATGGAGTACCTCAAGGATCAATTCTCGGACCGTATTATTTCTGATGTTCATAAATGATCTACCACTCTACACTAGTTCGGTAAATACAGACTTGTATGCAGATGACACTACACTCTATGAAATTAAGAACTGTAAGTCAACAATTGAAAATAATTTACAAAAAGCTATCAATGATCTGTCTATTTGGTGTAAATGCAATGGTATGCTCATAAATACAAAAAAAACTAAGGTCATGTTTAATAACAACTCATCAAAAAAAGGACTAATTTAACTTCTAAAGAACTAAAATAAACTTTAAAGGTGATGACCTAAACACAATTGCAAATGATAAAATATTGGATGTTATTGTAGACAATAACCTTTCATGGACAAACCATATTGATACCTTATGTAAAAAGATAGCATCCAATTTATGGCTTCTCAACAAAATTAAAGAATACCTATCAATTGAACTGCGAACTCAGTTTTACAAGACTTATATTCAACCACACATAGATTATTGTAATATTGTATGGGGTGGTACATCACAAACAAACCTAAACAGAATCTTTCGTCTTCAAAAACGTGCATGCAAAATAATTACAGACTATAATGAAGATAGTATTACACAAACTATGAGAAATTTGAGAATTCTAACAGTTTTTGAGAGATTATATCTCCGCAAAGCAAAATTTATGTATAAAGTATCAAAATCAGACACTCCAAACTATCTCACAGAATTATTCAATGTCAAACCTCGAAACAATAATTTGCCAATACTAAGATCAGCTTCCGCAAACAATTTTATAATACCGAAACCAAATAAAGAAATTTTTAAACAAAGTATTACATATGCAGGTCCAATAATATGGAACAGCTTATCAGAAAACTTGAAATCTGCCAAATCAATAAACTCATTCCATTGCAATTTTATAAAAACGATTAAAAGTTAATAAATTGTTGGAATAAGAAACCTTTAACCACGCCCAAACTAAAAGACAGAAAATTTTGATATAATAACCATACCATGTTAACTTTCCATTTTATGTAGATATTTACCATTGTCTAGTTGTATGTAAACACACATGTATATAAAATTTTGAGATTAGATTGGGGTGGCATGTAGCAGTCCATTCCAGTTACTTGGGGGTGAGAAAACCACCAGATCACCAACTATAGACATGTGACATGTTTTTATTACCTTGTATGTATGTTTGTATGTATGACCAATCTGATGCATGTTTTGTATATAATAGAGGGCCACAGGGGAGATTAGTTTTTAACTAAATGTGTTACCCTCTGTAAATAAAGACTATTATTATTATTATTATTACACCAAATGTCAATTCGCGATTACACAGTATGATTGTTCTAGGCTGAGTCTCATCAGCCAATCCAGCTACTTGTTGCTGATCATTAAACTTGAGTAAACGTTGAGAAAGTGTTGTACTCATTAATCACTGGCAACATTATTTTTTCTACATAATAATTATGTACAATTATACATGTGCAATCAACGCTGAGAGATCGGAATACACATGGTCTGTACAATGGCTACTTTAAACACCTCGAAACTATAATCGACTGTGTCAGTTTAATCATTATCAATTGAGACAAGCCATGTAATTTTGTACCCAAGAACATGTGCGATATTTCATGAAATGTAATTAATACAGAAACTGATATTTTCTGGAAATGATGTGGAAAGATGACAAAATTTTCATAGCAAATGCGAAATTAATTTCGCATTTGCTATGAAATTTCGTCAGTTACGGTCAATTTTGCCTACTGGGTGGGCATGTACCTTTAATAGCCAAAAGTTTCTCGGCCGCATAACGTGGAACAGACAGTCACTCAGTGCGGACTAGTTAGTCAATCGAATTACGTGGTATCGCTGTCTTGTGAAATATATTTTGTATCCAACATCGACTGGTAGCTTTTTTCTATAAAATTAACTCTTTGCATGCTGGAGATGTGTGGGCTATAAATAGTTCAAAAACAGCAAGTCATTATGTTTTATTTTATTTCTCCCTATAAATATCATGAATGAATCTGGAGGACGTAATTCTAATGAAATTTCAAGACATGTACAGAGAGAAATAAGTACATACTCGTAATGTGTTGGATGTTATTTTCATCTCTAGCATCCAAAGAGATAACTGTTGCAATGATTTATTTTTTCTCTATGGAAATTATTCTAAAGTGCTGCCAAATCATGCTTTTATAGCTAAAGAAAACAATTTATGGCAAATACAGCAGACGACAATTTTCGGTTCCCACCTTTAAGTGTCTACTGTAAGTGTGTCCATGTGTATCTATGATTGTTACCGTACATTTGATGGAAGGTGCCCGTGTAGAGGACAAAAATAAGAGTATTATCCCATCCCGATAGGTAAGAGGGGATTTAGCGTTAGTATTATTCAGATCAATCGTCACATTAGCAGCACATCACATGGTTTGATGTGCTGCTGATATGATTTGATGTGCTGCTGATGTGAGTCTTGATTTATCCCAATATGCTTTGCGAATGATTGGCGCGAAAATATAAAAACATCTATTTTGTTGCGTTTCAACAGGATAGAAAAGCCGATATTTATGTATCGATATCAGTGAAAATAGAAACAACCCAGTGTCTAAAAAAACAAAACAACAACAACAAACCAGCAGACAACAATGTTTATTTCACGCATTTTAGTGTAAAACATTTTTCAGCGTGTCCATCATTAACGGACCCGGCGAATGGCGTCGTGAGCGCACCTTTGATCACATACCAGAACGTGGCTACCTACTCGTGTAACCTGGGATACAACTTGGTTGGCAGCGGCACTCGCACGTGCCAGGCTGATGCTACATGGAGTACCACCGAGCCCACGTGCCAGATACAAGGTTCGTTTTTATGTACCCAGAATTTTTTTTAAAGATTTCTGGCCTAAGTCCCATATGGGACTAAGCCCCTTTTTTAGCGCGACTTCCGAAGGAAGGAGTGCAGGGGAAGTATCGTGTAGAAGGTGAGCGGCAGACTTAGGTTGGAGAAACGGTTTAATGGTGGAGCAAATGGAGTAAAAAGACGGCCATTTGCCACAAGGTAGGTACATTTTCATTGTTTTATTCATATTTTAATTTAAAACACAAGGAAGCCATATAGCCTATGGCACGACGGAATGTATCGTAGATCTAAAAATGCAGCGGACACTTTGTTAAAATATGCAGTGACAAAAAAGTACTGTGTAAACAAACCGTGACGTTACAAATTTTGCAGACATTTTTTGGTCGATTTTAATGAAAATACGGTCTATACCCCTGTATATAACCAATGTAGCCCACAATCGTCCACGATTTAACCATTTTTACAGGATATCGCCATTCACATACCTCTGGCATCTGTGAAAACGAAATATAAGCACTCTAAAATATCATGCCTCATTTGCATATGAAAATAGCCTGATATCAAGGCATGTCACTATCAGTAAAATAAACATTAATAATAACTATACACCAAATCCAGCGACTTGATGCTGAGCTTTAGAATTGAGTAAACGTTGAGAAAGTGTTGATAATAATTATGTACAATTATACATGTGCAATAAAAACTGAAAGATCGGAATCCACATGGTCTGGACAATGGCTACGAAAGTGTTGATAATAATTATGTACAATTATACATGTGCAATAAAAACTGAAAGATCGGAATCCACATGGTCTGGACAATGGCTACTACCGTATTTTTGCGATTATAAGTCGCATTTTTTTTACTCAGATTTGTATGCCAGAAAGCCCCTGCGTCTTATAAATACATTTAGATACATGAGCAATTTTTTTCCACCCGAAATATTGACATAAACGACCAAAAAAAATAAATTAAAAAAATGTGTTCCTATATTTGTTGTTGTTGTTAGTCTTTGGGGTAAAATCCGGTATTGGAATATTGGATTCGTATTCTAAACAGTTCGCGTCTTACTCGCGCCTTACTTGTTCCGGCTCTGTGTCACATTCGATACTTATTTTCTATACCGAAGGCGAACAGTGTATACCAAGATTAGATCCGGTTGGCATTTTCTCTGCCGAATCACAATCTGGCCTCTATCATTTTAATTATCTTTTAAAACATTTACCGGGCCCATATCGGTCGGTGTCATTTTGCCGTGAAAAATATTGCATGGTGCCATTAACGGTAAATCCCAATATGCATAATGCAATTCCACGAAAGTTATTAAAACTCCATCATTAGTTTCGAAACTGTGTGTTTACACGATGCGATGAAAGAAAGTGCAAGCCCAAGTCAGCTGGCCGACATCAAACACACCGCGTGTCAAGATTTACAACATAAAGCCATATCAATATCAACACGCGCGGTTGCTGACGTCAGTTTCGTATTCGTCACTAAACTGGTACCCTGTCTGATGCGTCCCAGTCAAACAATACTACCAAGAACCAGATTCTATTTACGACACGGCAAACGTGTTTATGTGAATTGGGTCTCTATCTCTGACAAATCCTGGCTTATTGCATTAGCGACCAGACCAGGCGGTGGATTCGCGTAGTCTGCACATGGTTTACAATGTTCGCCAATCTCTAATTAAAAACGTTTTAATTACGTCAGCGGACAATGCAAATTCATCATAGCTATAGGCTGCTTTCAGCGTCATTTACGGACGATACAACTGATTTTGAAATATTACATTCTGTAGGCGAAAGTTGTGTGTTGCTTTGTGGAAAAAAATCGATAACACCCAACCGTGTCAACTAACATGTCATCATTCAGCACGAGACTGTAAACTGTGTGACCTTTAGGCTATGTTTTGAAATTGCACTGATTGGTCCAACACGCCTTTTTGATGTGTTGCCGCAGATGTGGCGAACATGCAGCTTTCATCCTCGCATCATGGGGGCAATCAGTAACCCATTTCATGCTCAGGATATGCTTGTGTTTGCGGAAAATCCTAAATATTTTCCTTCTATGCACTCGGTAGTATATGCCGCGACCACCATTTAAACCGTTTCGTCGAGACGGTTCAAATGAGTGGTGACAACATATACTTTCAGTGAGAAATAACAAAAATAAAATATTTAATAAATTTCATATTCGTAAATGTGTATTCAGAAAGGAACGGGTTAAAAACACTCTGAATTATACGCACGCAGATCTGTCGCCATATTTCGCCGATATTGATTTCGAAAATAGTTTCCGTAAATGGTGTTGAAAAGAGATAATACATACTGCAATCAATAATTAACAATATAATACCACTTTCGGCAGCAATATGATCGCAAATATAACACGATTTATGACAATAGTCTGTTACACATTTAACACGATTTTGATATACAAATAGGCAAAATCGGGAGCCAATGCACAAACGTGTACATGTACTAACCGAGCACGTGTTATAGTGAAGCGTGTACTGTGTAATTGAAGATACTAGAAAACGGTGAAATACGGACCGGGGAATCACGGACATAGAGTCGGCAAATTACGGACATAGCAAACTATGATAGGGAAAATACAGACAAAAACGTCCAAGGTACGAATAAAAAAAACAATGTGGGGGAATAAATAACAACAACAATGGCGAGTTCTTTTCATTTTTTTGTTTCATTTTGTTAGGAAAATTGGGTGCGTCTTATAATCTCATGTAGACATTTTCCCCCAGATTTTGGACTGAAAATAGGGGTGCGTCTTATGCACTCTTGCGACCTATAATCGCAAGAATACGGTAACACCTGGAAACTATATATCAGTTTGATCATTATCAATTGAGACAAGCCATGTGATTTTGTACCCAAGAACATTTGCGATTTCATGAAATGTATTTACAGAAATTGTGATATTTTCTGGAAATGATGTGGAAAGATGACAAAATTTTCATAGCAAATGCGGAAAATTAATTTCGCATTTGCTATCGTCATTTACAGTAAATTTTGCCTGCTGAGTGGGCATGTACCTTTAATAGCCAAACGTTTGTCGGCCGCAAAACATGGAACAGACAGTCACTCAGGGCGGACTAGTTTATCAACCGAATTACGTGGTCTGGCTGTCTCGTGAAATATATTTTGTATTCAACATAGACTGGTAGCTTTTCTCTATAAAATTAACTCTTTGCATGCTGGAGATGTGTGGGCTATAAATAGTTCAAAAACAGCAGTTAATTACGTTTTATTTTATTTCTCCCTATAAATATCATGAATGAATCTGGAGGACGTAATTGTAATGAAATTTCAAGACATGTACAGAGAGAAATAAGTACATACTCGTAATGTATTTGATGTTATTTTCACATCTAGCTTCAAAAGAGATAACTGTTACAATTATTTATTTTTTCTCAATGGAAATTATTCTAAAGTGCTGCCAAATCATGCTAAAGACAACAATTTATGGCAAAAACAGCAGACGACAATTTTCGGTTCCCACCTTCTAAGTGTCTACTGTAAGTGTGTCCATGTGTGTCTATGATTGTTACCGTACATTTGATGGAAGGTGCCCGTGTATAGGACAAAAATAAGAGTATTATTCCATCGCCGATAGGCAAGAGGGGTTATAGCGCTAGTATTATTCAGAAAGCATTTTGGGACAGATCAATCATCACATTAGCAGCACATCACATGGTTTGATGTGCTGCTAATATGACGCTTGATTTATCCCAAAATGCTTTGCGAATGATTGGCTCGAAAATATAAAAACATCTATTTTGTTGCGTTTCAACAGGATAGAAAAGCCGATATTTATGTATCGATATCAGTGAAAATAGAAACAACCCAGTGTCTAAAAAAACAAAACAACAACAACAACCCAGCAGACAACAATGTTTATTTCACGCATTTTAGTGTAAAACATTTTGCAGCGTGTCCATCATTAACGGACCCGGCGAATGGCGTCGTGAGCGCACCTTTGATCACATACCAGAACGTGGCTACCTACTCGTGTAACCTGGGATACAACTTGGTTGGCAGCGGCACTCGCACGTGCCAGGCTGACGCTACATGGAGCACCACCGAACCCACATGCCAGATACAAGGTTCGTTTTTATGTACCCAGAAAAAATTGACATATTTCTGGGCTAAGGCCCATATGGGACTAAGCCGCCTTTTTAGCGCGCCTTCCGAAGGAAGGAGTGTAGGGGAGGTATCGTGTAGAAGGTGAGCGGCAGACTTAGGTTGACGAAACAGTTTAGTGGTGGAGCAAATGGAGTAAAAAGACGTCTTTTACCACGAGGTATGTACATATTCGTTGCTTTATTCATATTTTAATTTAAAGTACGAGAAAGCCATATAGCCTATGGCACGATGGAATATATCATAGATCTACGAATGCAGACACTTTGTTAAAAGATGCAGTGACAAAAAAGTTAGTGTGGTCTCCTATATGTAAACAAACCTTGCCGTTACCAATTTACCGTCAATTTTAATGAAAATAAGGTCTATGCCCCTGTATATAACCCATGTAGCCTACAATCGTCCACTATTTAACAATTTTTACGGGATTTCGCCATTCACATACCTCTCACGTCTGTGAAAACGATATAGATATAGCCTGGGCCAATTCTGACAAAATACTGCTCTATAAGGTTTCTCAGGCATTTTGGGGTAGGTTTGATCAGACTATGTTTTCCAAAGGTTTTGGGTATGCTGAATCCGATCCTGGTGGATGTTTTTGTCTATTATTAGTGTTACATACCGGAAATGGCAAAAACAAAATGGCCTCCAAAAATCATTGTTATTCTCCAATATGTTATGTTTACATTTAGGGCTCTTCCAGGAAAAATTCTTTGCGGGGGTCAGACATTTTCTGGTTGATTTTAATGAAAATATGGTCTATGCCCCTGTATATAACCCATGTAGCCCACAATCGTCCACTATTTAACAATTTTTACGGGATTTCGCCATTCACATACCTCTCACGTCTGTGAAAACGATATAGATATAGCCTGGGCCAATTCTGACAAAATACTGCTCTATAAGGTTTCTCAGGCATTTTGGGGTAGGTTTGATCAGACTATGTTTTCCAAAGGTTTTGGGTATGCTGAATCCGATCCTGGTGGATGTTTTTGTCTATTATTAGTGTTACATACCGGAAATGGCAAAAACAAAATGGCCTCCAAAAATCATTGTTATTTTCCAATATGTTATGTTTACATTTAGGGCTCTTCCAGGAAAAATTCTTTGCGGGGGTCAGACATTTTCTGGTCGATTTTAATGAAAATAAGGTCTATGCCCCTGTATATAACCCATGTAGCCCACAATCGTCCACTATTTAACAATTTTTACGGGATTTCGCCATTCACATACCTATCACGTCTGTGAAAACGATATGTAAGCACTCTAAAATATCATGCCTCATTTGCATATGAAAATATCCTGATATCAAGGGACGTCACTATCAGTACAATAAACATTAATATATCTGTATAGCGGGCACTCGTAATGTTTAGAACTGAATGAATAGTGACACAATAATTATACACTTATTTAATTCCTATAAATAACATTTTGTGCCTATTGAATGGGTATGTACCTTTAATTTAGAATGTTCTGAGCATATAATTGTACACCAAATGTCAATTCGCGATTACACAGTATGATTGTTCTAGGCTGAGTCTCATCAGCCAATCCAGCTACTTGATGCTGAGCATTAAACTTGAGTAAACGTTGAGAAAGTGTTGTACTCATTAATCACTGGCAACATTATTTTTTCTACATAATAATTATGTACAATTATACATGTGCAATCAACGCTGAGAGATCGGAATACACATGGTCTGTACAATGGTTACTAACACCTCGAAACTATAATCGACTATATCAGTTTAATCATTATCAATTGAGACAAGCCATGTGATTTTGTACCCAAGAACATGTGCGATTTTTCATGAAATGTAATTAATACAGAAACTGATATTTTCTGGAAATGATGTGGAAAGATGACAAAATTTTCATAAATTAATTTCGCATTTGCTATGAAATTTCGTCAGTTACGGTCAATTTTGCCTACTGGGTGGGCATGTACCTTTAATAGCCAAAAGTTTCTCGGCCGCATAACGTGGAACAGACGACAGTCACTCAGTGCGGACTAGTTAGTCAACCGAATTACGTGGTATCGCTGTCTTGTGAAATATATTTTGTATCCAACATCGACTGGTAGCTTTTTTTCTATAAAATTAAATCTTTGCATGCTGGAGATGTGTGGGCTATAAATAGTTCAAAAACAGCAATTCATTATGTTTTCTTTTATTTCTCCCTATAAATATCATGAATGAATCTGGAGGACGTAATTCTAATGAAATTTCAAGACATATGTACAGAGAGAAATAAGTACATACTCGTAATGTGTTTGATGTTATTTTCATCTCTAGCATCCAAAGAGATAACTGTTACAATGATTTATTTTTTCTCTGGAAATTATTCTAAAGTGCTGCCAAATCATGCTTTTATAGCTAAAGAAAACAATTTATGGCAAAAACAGCAGACAACAATTTTCGGTTCCCACCTTTAAGTGTCTACTGTAAGTGTGTCCATGTGTATCTATGATTGTTACCGTACATTTGATGGAAGGTGCCCGTGTAGAGGACAAAAATAAGAGTATTATCCCATCCCGATAGGTAAGAGGGGATTTAGCGTTAGTATTATTCAGATCAATCGTCACATTAGCAGCACATCACATGGTTTGATGTGCTGCTGATATGATTTGATGTGCTGCTGATGTGAGTCTTGATTTATCCCAAAATGCTTTGCGAATGATTGGCGCGAAAATATAAAAACATCTATTTTGTTGCGTTTCAACAGGATAGAAAAGCCGATATTTATGTATCGATATCAGTGAAAATAGAAACAACCCAGTGTCTAAAAAAACAAAACAACAACAACAACCCAGCAGACAACAATGTTTATTTCACGCATTTTAGTGTAAAACATTTTTCAGCGTGTCCATCATTAACGGACCCGGCGAATGGCGTCGTGAGCGCACCTTTGATCACATACCAGAACGTGGCTACCTACTCGTGTAACCTGGGATACAACTTGGTTGGCAGCGCCACTCGCACGTGCCAGGCTGATGCTACATGGAGTACCACCGAGCCCACGTGCCAGATACAAGGTTCGTTTTTATGTACCCAGAAAAATTGACATATTTCTGGGCTAAGTCCCATATGGGACTAAACCTTCTTTTTAGCGCAGGGGAGGTATCGTGTAGAAGGTGAGCGGCAGACTTAGGTTGGCGAAACGGTAGCGGTGGAGCAAATGGAGTAAAAAGACGGTCATTTGCCACGAGTTAGGTACATATTCGTTGCTTTATTCATATTTTAATTTAAAACACAAGGAAGCCATATAGCCTATGGCACGACGGAATATAACACAGATCTACGAATGCAGACACTTTGTTAAAAGATGCAGTGACAAAAAAGTTATTGTGGTCTCCTCTATGTAAACAAACCTTGCCATTACCAATTTTGCAGACATTTTGGTCGATTTTAATGAAAATATGGTCTATGCCCCTGTTAGTGGGGGGCCATGCATAGGTATTTTTTTATTTTAATTTCAAATTGATGCAAAAGTTTTTTGCATTACACCTCATAACTTTTGTCCTATGTAACCTAGAATAGTGATTTCGGTCAATCATCGTCACTTGGGATGGTGTATTCTGGAGACAAAGATGTTGTCGTAATCCTTCTAGTAATTTCCATCACATCAAGGCTCTGAATCCGGCCGCAGAAATCTGGATCTCCTTCAAAGCGGGAAAGACAACCAGAATGATCTCCCTGAACACTATCGCCACAAACCTGGGCACGACAACGTGCAAAGCCATGGCCCTCTTCCACGCATTCACTGGATCAGACAGTACTTCTTCTTTCAAGTTCAAGGGTAAGCGATCCTGCTGCACGTTGATGCACGAAATGCCATCCATTATGGAGCAATTTGCAACTATTGTCGACACTCAATTCCAAACATCGCCAAGGTTGAAAGAAGTGGCAACAAACTTTGTCTGTAGACTGTACTCAAATGAGTCAAACGAGGTCAATGATGTTGACCTCGTCCGAATGAGGTTGTTCTCACAGAAGACTAGGAACGTGGAGAGAATTCCCCCAACCAGTGATGCTTTGGATCAACATCTCAAAAGGAGTGTCTTCCAAGCGAGCATCTGGACAACAGCCCACATGTCCATGCTGCCTGTCAACAACCCAACTAACCATGGGTGGAAGGAAGAGGACGACAAGCTGCTTCCCATTTGGACCTCGTTGCCCCTCGCTAAGGATGTGTTCCACCTGGATGTGAAGTGTACTTGCCCAATTACCTGCTCTCGGTGCAAATACGTGAAGACAAAGTTGAAGTGCACACGTCAGTGCAAGTGCATGTGCGAGAAGTAGCTGGACTAGAACAATTTCCAATACTAACATGCCATTTTCTTTTTAAATGTTTTGTTCAAGGAGTTTTTCAAGCAATTGTCTATGCAGTTACTCGGAAGCAGGACTCGATATAAGAGAAGATATGCTCCAATCATGTTTATTTTATTTTTATTCAATTACTCATACATGCAAACCTAGGTATAGAGACCAAAATTACCATTCTATGTTCAATAGTACAATGTTATGAGGTGTAATGCGAAAAAAAGCTTGAAATTGGCAGCCATCTTGGATTTTGGTGGCCATTTTGAATTTTTTTATCTGAGTGCTTGACACTCGAACCAACATTGTTCTATAGACCCTTACCTTCAAATTGGTACTGAAAACGAAACTTTTGCATCAATTTGAAATGACTGAGTGCCCCGGCACCCCACTATGTATATAACCCATGTAGCCCACAATCATCCACTATTTAACAATTTTTACGGGATTTCGCCATTCACATACCTCTCACATCTGTGAAAACGATATAATAGACTTAGGCATGAGAATTTTCTGCGGATCCATGGATCCGCGGATTTGCGCGTTTTTTTCCAGCTCCCAGGTCGTTTTGAGATTGATGTAAATTCGATGAGAAATTTTTCGGGGGGGGGGTGGGGGGGGGGGGGTTTATCGGCAGATCGGGGAGAAAACTATGTGCGCACCAGCTGTTTGTTGCTATCGCAGCGTATCGCAGGTGCTCGACTGGTTATAAATATTATCGATTTGGCTTGTGTATTAGGTGAGAATTGTTTTCCAGTCCACAGATTTCAGCAACCTTAGTCCACCAATGAAATCGAAGACCTCCTAATCTAACACCAGATTTGCTTGGTCGGTGTATGGAATAATTATCAGGATTCCAGCAATGTATCCAATTGAAAATATGCTTCTGTATATGACTCTATTCGGAAATTTCCACGTTTTTTTTCCAACATGATTTATTTGGCTCGATTTTAAGTGATTATTTTAGGACCGACCTGAATTGGCATGAAACAATAAAGACCACTTAACATATGACTATATTTATTGTTATTTCCTACCACAATTTTATTTGGGAAGTGGAATATAAATGGCCGCAAGATCTTTCCTATAGAGATACAGTTGATAGGTGTATCAACAAGCCCATTACAAGAAAGATCGTCACGGGAATAAAATGAATGTCAGTACCCAACGGTAACCATGAAAATTCATCAACCAAAGGACGGGCGTGCAGGTGTCCAATCAGCACCAGGTTAAGTACACAATAGGACAGTCCATCACATTGTACACTCAACCAGGTGCAGATCCAGCCCCTCGCTCCAGAGTACGCACGTGCTAGTGTTACCGCAAATATACCACAATATAATATACTTATACGAATTTAGTGACTACATGTGTTGATGCGAATAAAGACGACACAACAAGCGCCAAATCATTAGACAACAACAACATACTGTACAATGTAGTCAGCCCGTAGTAATCACCATTCCAGGAACTTGAGCCGCCATATTATACTACGAGTCGGCTCAATTTAACTACTACTTTTCCTTGAATAATGATTATTAGAAAAAACTTCTCAGTATAAACAAACACGTAACCAAATACATAAGCTATGCACGTCTTTACACAAGCATTAAATGTTCCATATGTGACCCACACGCCCGCCCGTTGGCTTTCTGAATTTTTCGCGCCACAAATTTATTTATAAATTCCCCCAAAAATTCAGATATGGGAAAGCAGATGAACTTTGAGTTTTTCTAAATAGATGTCCAGGCCCTCATTTGACAAATGCACACGTCCGGTCGAAATAATCCCGGGGTACGCAGGTTTATACCCACCCGTCGAGCGCGAGTTACCCATGGTAAGTTAAACGCACTTGCTGCCTGCCATATAAATTTACACGGCGCCTTTTGCGCACCTCAGCCCCCGACCACTGGGCCCTCTCAAGGATGTTAATCCATGTGCATGTAGCCTCCGGGAAAGCTGCATGCACATACTTAATTGTGCGCTTTATCACCCGAAAAAGCTTATACAGGGATGACGTTTGCAGATCATTTCCACCTAGGTGGAATATAACTAGACGCGGGACGGGCTGAAATATCACCTTTAGTTGGAGATGGTGCACCAAGTCGCCCCACTTCAGGCCGCGGACGCCGTACCAGCCAACACTCACGTCAGTACCGAGGTTACCATGGTTCCTGGTGACGGCCCGTTTACCAGCCCAGTGGGGTATGGAGTCGCCCAGCACCCAGACGTCTGAATTAAAATATAAACAAGGCCGAAAAACATGGACTTTAACAATCCTATTCCGTTATAAATATAATAATAGCTATAACACAATATTCATGAGTACTATTGATTAAACACACCATACACATGTTAAAACTTAACTGTGATATAGAAATTAAGAAATCCAAGCTCCAAGTAATTGAATCCGGAACCCAGATCTCCCAATTCCACAATAAACCCACCCAAGCACATATATATTTAAATGTAGCTACGCTCGTGCATGATCTGATAAAAAACCGTATCATTATTTGAAACCAGGCATCAATTTGATGAACTAATGTAAGTTTTGTATGCCTTGGAGCGCCACCTCCCCAGTTTCATGATCACATCCCCAGACACACCAGCTGCCGCCAGCTGTGAAGCTCTACCAATGCGAAAACTATGCGATCTGACCATTTGACCACGAAACTGCGACGCGCTAATGCATTTGGCTAAAACTGCACTAAACTGTGAACGTGACACCACCGGCATGACAGAAAAATGGGCCATGGTTTACTGGACGTATTCTTTTGAAGTTATACATACTTTGTACCGGACACATTGTGCTATCTTTCTCCTTCGCTAAATTAATGACTGTAGGAGAGCCATATTGCTTAGTTTTGTATGTTTTTAAGGAAACCGACAATGATCCGCATTCATGATCAAAGGCAATATCCCCCACTTTTAGTGCACTACCTATCACTGTTAGGGACGGGCATACCAGTTCGCTGACCCGAAAAAGTCCAAAATATGCCAGCAAGAATGCTGCTTTAAACATGTTGGCTTCGTATTCACTGTAACATACCAGCGGCAGCAATCGACATATTTCCGACAACATTTTGGGCGTTATTGGCGCTCTATTATCGGTACGCATGCGTGATCGACGGCAACCCTCCAATAATTTGCTGATTATGAAAACACCAGCTATGTTAAACCAATTGTGTAACTTGTGAAAATACGTTAAACCATGGATATATGTCGAAATTGTACTTGGTGCCAGGCCAGTTTCGAAACAGTAGGAAATAAACATAACCACCTGCTCAACAGATGCTGGCCAAAGTTGTGGTAACTTATATAGCCGGCGAAATTGCGTGAATACATTTACTGCTGTAGAATATGTTGTCGATGTGTTGGCTGCCCTGCTGGCACACAACAACCTTGCAGCTCGTCGCTGAAGGCAGTGCACAGATCGACCGGCACACTGCATGGCTCTGGATCCGCCCCGGGTGCCCGCTCTCGGAATTTGCTGAGCTGCAAACGACGAACAACGCATCACATACATTCTATACCATCTTTTACTATACCCTGCTACATAAACTGCTTTTAAAACCATGTTGCTGTGGAAACATAATATGGCAAGCCTGCGGACCAGAAACATGACTGTCTCCGATTTGGACAGAAAGGTCTGCCTACGACAATGGCCCAACAACAGAAATTCAGTGAACCGATCAGTGACTGCACTGCTTTCAGTGTCGTTTTCTGCCCCGCTAGCATGACCCTAATTTTGTCAACTACTTCAGAAATTTTATCACTCGGTATACGCACGATCATCCGATCAGAGTCTAACTCCAAACCGAGAAACGTGAGAACTTCGGAGGGACCCTCAGTTTTCTCCGTTGCTATAGGAACGTTCAGTTCGTCTAGACACTTTTGGAAAGTAGACATCGCGTCTCTACATGCGGTACCCGATCTATCCATAATTGTAACCCGATCTATCCATAATTGTTCCTATAGCAACGTGAGAACTTCGGAGGGACCCTCAGTTTTCTCCGTTGCTATAGGAACGTTCAGTTCGTCTAGACACTTTTGGAAAGTAGACATCGCGTCTCTACATGCGGTACCCGATCTATCGCCGCCCAAGAAATCATCTAAGTAATGAATTAGTAAACTACCAGCAATCTTGCTTCGAATATAGGCTTCTAAAAATGTGGCAAATTTCTCAAATACACTACAGCTAATAGAGCAACCAAATGGTCTACATTTGTCTACAAAATAGTATCAGTCGAACATAAAACCCAGCAGCTGGAAATCCTCACACCTTACAGGTAATAACCGAAACGCGTTCCTGATATCGATCTTAACCCTTTGAACCCTATAGGCCCAATGGATACAATTATATAACACTGGGCTCCTGAGTAGACACTGTGCATACATGGGATATGTTGCATGTGTACCCATATCACAATAACGTTCAGGTGAATCCTCGTGAAATTTTGAGGATCTGTACATAAATGGAAATTGTCACTATTCTACTATTTACACCCGTCATATTCCTCATATTACCTGTGTAACAGGTGACATAATTACAGGTAAGTCATATTTTTGTACACAACTCAATAAAATATTGAAATAATAAACAGGTATTGATTTACTAATGTGAAGTTGTGTGTTATGATTGACCCATAATTTCCTCCATATTTGACCAGTTTCTGCTAATTACAGGTGATCCAGTTAGCGAATAAGAACATTTTCGGTGTCATTTTCCGATTCAAAATCACTGTCATTGCCATAATTATCATCGTTCAAACCCTCTTCGTCATCACTCAACACCTGCGCTAACACCTGTTCAGCTGACAGACGATTTCCACTCATTTTCGACGATTTGTGACGAAAATAACACAGAAACATCCGCTGTGACCTCCTTTTACGACAATCTGACGATTTGCGGTATTCAAGCCGAATACAAGATGTAAGCGAGCTGTTGATTGGTCAGATTAACGTTACCTGTTGCTTGGCCGTAATTACGGCCGCTAGGGTGCACCGACTTTTAGGCTGAGGCCGGTTTTCCGGCCGCCAGGGTTCAAAGGGTTAAAGAATTTACAGTGCCGACCCAAATCCTGCAGCATAAATACGGCCTCGTCGAAACTGGTATATTCGACTGAGCACAACTTTGGATCGATGAAGTCATTTACAGACCCCCCAGCTGGATGGGATAAATGGTGTATCATTCTATATTCCCCCGGTGAATTCTTTGGTACCAGTCCTATGGGTGACACGCGCAAACCCGGAAGAGGTCTAGCTGGGAATGGGCCAGCTACACGACCGGCTGCAATTTCCTTACCAATTTATTTACGAACAATGTCTGGATGATGAGCAACTGATTTTAAATTTTTTGCTACAGTTACTTTCCTTGGACCCTCGTAGTGCAACGAAAAACCATAACTAAACCCCTGGATTAAAAAATCTGCCAAACCCCTGTTGTAGTTAACAAGCTGCAGCACCCTGCATAACTCCTCTAGATCCACCGGTGACGTCACTAAATTAGTAATGTCCGCATTAATAGGGAGAACGCCGACCATATCCCCTAGCGAAACGTCTACGACCCCAACTTTGCCCTCGACCACGCTGGATACCACGTGATTGGACTCGAAAAGAACCACCCTGTCTGACTTCGCCCGTGGCCGTGCTAGCGTGCTGGGGTTGTGGATTGGTCTCCAGACGTGTGGTGGGACAATTAGCTACTTTGTGAGGTAAACCACACCCCGAGCAAACATGTGGGAATCAACAGTGAGGCCAGTGACAGGTGCCAGTGTTAAATGCGTTGCACGAATAGGACCTCCCTGTTGTAGCCCCTGGCTGCCGCGCTACAATTTAGACATTTATGGACAGCGATTGGTAGGAAAAATGGCAAATTTTGTGGAAAATAGACACGTTTGTGAAATCGACAAAAGTGTCGGAAATCCCTGGAAATGGGAATGGATGGACAAGGTTATTCGCGCAAGCATAGACAGCTGGAAAGGAAGCTAGGCGAATCCGTGAAAAAGATGACCGAACCGGGAAAGGCTTGGTGCACACTGTGCAGTATTGTGATATCGTACGACGGACGAGGAGCAGCTGCCATTGTAGACAACATGCAAAAGTCAAAAAAACATTCCAGATTACTGACATTTAAGTTGACAAATTTCTCTCTCCCTAGTTACTCCATATCAGCCCAAGTCGACAGTGATGTATCAACGAAGACGTTTGTTCCATTGTGTGGTCGAGTAGCAAATTGTGAGGTAAGTAGTTTTCTTTATTATTAATCTATCGTACGGCAGGGAATGATTTCTTTAGGATAAGGGAAATCTGTCCATAACCTGTCGTAACCGCTTCCTCTTTTACATGCCCAAAACTTTCATATCTGAAGCTATGCCCAAATTTTCAATGAGGGTTAGGGTTATGACGGGGGGGGGGGGGGGGGGTGTAGGGGGGATGCAGCTAGGACAGTGGTGGGTTAGTTTGGTGTACCATCAAACCATTCTTCAAATCCCATGCAAGTGCATGATCAGGCTGAATGACAACTGATCGGGATGACCATGTACACTTGCGGTAAATTATTTTTTTATTTTTGTCAGATCATGTCCATAATACAGTAGCATGTAAGTTCTGCTTTGGCATGTGTTTTTATGCCACCGGGTTTCGAAGAAACGGGTGGCATATAGTGTTTGGACCGTCCATCTGTCCATCCGTCCGTACAGACGAGAGCTACATTGTGAGGTTAACCATACAGTGATGGACTTGTTAAGAGATGCTTATTCCGTTTTAACCCCGTTATAAATTGCTCTTGTGGGGTTATTTTGTCTTGTGGGGTTGTTTTTTTCTGTACGATTGATGTTTACGGGGTTTGATTTAGGATGGGTTAGGGTTAGTAACCTCACAATGTACGTCTTGTCAGTATGTCCGTCCGTCCGGGCACACATTAGGGTACTTATGTGGCTAGCCCCACAGGGTTATGGACTTGGTAAAGGATAGGGTTGGTTACAATTAGCCACCTAAAAAATCCTTTTATGTGGCTAAAAATCGTTTTATGTGGCTAATATTTAACATGTGATAAGCCACATAAGTATAGTACTGTAAGAACGTCCGTCCGTCCGTCCGTCCGTCCGTCCGTCACACTTTTCGGTTAACTACTTTGTCACAGTTGCTCAAATATGCTGCAGGCACAGGTGGAAGACTCGGACCTATGACACAAAAAAAATGCCTATTAAAAAAATCCCATTACCCCACCCACTCCAACCATACAAAGTTTGTCCAATTGTGATCGTTCACATATCTAAAAAACACTTTTTGTCTAATTTCGTTCATTATCTGGAATAGGGTCAATGCACCATCTTCCATAATACAACCGGAAGTGTCTATGTAAAGAACATCTCTGATTGGCTAAATCTAAACTGTAATGACGTCATTCAACCTATTTCGGTATTCCGGAAGACATAATCTGATAGTACGCGAATCATGAATGAAAGTAGAAAAAAGGTGTTTCTTAGATCGGTGAACGATCACAATTAGACGAACTTTGTATGGTTGGAGTTGCTAATGTATATGGTCATGGTGCATCACTTTAGTTTGAGCTGGCGATCAGTTATTGGTCAAATATGACCGATAATCCACGCCGGACGGCCTCCGATTCTGTGTGAGATTCTTTCGTACACGCAAATTTCGCTTTGGATGGGGTATACAAAATGCAAATAACTGAATAAATGCTGGAAAGAGCGATTTGAAGTGAATATATTGTGACGACCGCGATTGAGGTAGCGTGTCGGGTCGTCTACAGGGAATACCACACCGCCACATACCAGGTTAAATGTTTACAACTCACAGTCAAAGGAAATGAAACATTACAGGGGGCAAGATGTACAAGTATACAGTTTAATGGACGTAAATATGCAACAACAATATGATAACAGGTACTATGATCTCATTCTAGTCTATGCTAATTCAGAGAGTATGCATTTAAACTGTAGTCCTTACTATATACAAGATTAATAATATATCAGACTGTTATTGCTTAACTGAATTAGTGGAAACTAAAACTATTTTATCAATAATAATGTCAAACAATCAATGCCAAAAAGACCCAGATGCTGCACATTCGCAGTGATATAAATCAGAGGCACAAAATGCACAGAATCCGCAATTCTGGAATCAATTGGTTAACTTTAAGCAATCCGACCTGTCAAAATCAATTCAGAAAATCCCATAAAACTCTAAATAATCTACTATAAATGACAACAGACTATTGCATATAATGCAAGAAACTCCCTCTTTAAATTAAAACTAACCAATTCCCTAAGCATACCCAAATTACATCGAAACAATTGAATACCTTTTCTGTGAAACAAAACAGCTGATTCAACAATGGCCATTGTTTACTCTACCATAGTAACTGCCAGGATATGACGTCATCAGAAAAACTAAAACGTATACCGACGTCATATCGTGGAGCATGTTAAAGTACAAACTAGACATGTAAAATAACATTATTATTATTATTTTTATTATTATTATTACATAAATATATACATCGTATTAATTTATGTATTACTATTATTACATAAATTATACATTGTATTAATAGAGCGTCACAATATTCACACACCTAATACCTTTATCGATTGCCAGCGACAGAAATCATACATTTAATCGATGTGTATTATGTATGTGCGAGTCGGAAACAAGAGGGCTCTTTCTATAATGGCCACAATGTTATCCACCTTTCTTTATATAAGATGGTAATGTACGAGACCAAGTGGGTGGGGTAATGGGATTTTTTTTAATAGGCATTTTTTTGGTGTCGTAGGTCCGAGTCTTCCACCTGTGGCTGCAGGTGGCATCCGCGTTCGACAGATGCATTTCTTGTTTATTATGTTGCTAACCTACCTTCTCTTTTTATTTTCAGGCTATGGTTTTGGGTGTGATGGCAGAGAACTCGCTTCCATTCACAATGGCGCCAGTGCTGGTTAGTCTCGCAAAAGGCCTGAATAAGGACATAAAAGCCCTGAACCACTTATCTATTGACCGCACCGCTGCATCCTACAAGATGAGATTTGGTATGGCGAA
This sequence comes from Conchocele bisecta, assembly GCA_029237695.1. Taxonomy (NCBI): domain Eukaryota; kingdom Metazoa; phylum Mollusca; class Bivalvia; order Lucinida; family Thyasiridae; genus Conchocele; species Conchocele bisecta. Next base: position 128,960,952 of record CM055265.1, read on the forward strand.
GACATACACTGAACAGGAGAATTTGAAGAAGTATCCTTTTTCATTGAACATAGACGAGAGTACCAGCACTAATCTACACCGTGTTCTTGCTGTGTTAGTCAGCTACTATTCTCCATTGTCAGAGTCCGTCGTCGTTGAACATCTTGCATCACTCGACGTCATCAAAGTTGATGCTGAAACGTTGACAAAACACCTGACGGATTTATTTGTCACTCATGAACTGCCATGGCCAAACCTGATCTCCATATTGATGGATTCCTGCAGTGTGATGCGCGGCAGTAAGTCGGGGCTGGAGACGCGAATAAGAAATGAAATGGCACCCCACCTCCTGGACATCGACGGGGACACCTGCCACCACATACACAACTCCTCTAAGAAGTTTTGTGCCCCATTTAATTTCTGGGTGGAGCGGCTGTTCATAGATCTCGCGAATGACTTCAAATGGTCTACAGATTTGAGATTTGATTTGGATGCGATATGTGAAATGTTGAATCTGAAATTCACCATGCCCGAGAGATTTGTGTCTCACAGATGGCTCTCATGCTTTGATGTAGCAGTCAGACAAATCGTCTAATGGATGCGTACAAGGTATTCTATTACGCCTTTGTGCCAAGCAAGGATCGGCTGGACTATCAAGCTGTTGTAGTCCAAATCTTGAAGGGTAGAGGAACCAGCGAAGAGGCTCGGGACAAGATTCGCGTTATCCAAAAGCAACTGTCTGCAAAAAAACTAACAGCAAATGGCCAGGAGAGGAAGAAGCGGATTGTTGAGCGCGTGCTGTACCAGGTTTCGAAGACAGGGATGATTCTAAATTTCTACTCCGCAGTTCTGCCGCTCCTGAAGAGCTATGTCTGCCTCTTCGAGTCTGTGGAGCCACTCATGCACAAGCTGATGGAGAAACAGGAAGAGTTGTTTAGTAGGTTTCTCGCCTGCTTCCTCAAGCCAGAGACCATCACCAACACATCAGGGAAGCAACTGAAAGTGGTCGACATATCAGAGGACCAGTTGCTGCCAAAAAAGGACATGTTTGTTGGGGCAGCAAACAAAAGACTTCTCCACAAATCCGGGAAGAGTGACCAGGTGGCTAAGGTGTTTCCGCAGCAGGTGTCGCTAGCATACATTGAAAGTGCCAAGTACATGCAGCACAAGTTACTGCTGGATAGTAAACTGCTGAGGGCCATTTCTGCCATCGACCCAGAAACCAGGGGAAACCATGTGACAACTGGATTGTTAAACTCGCTGCCATCATTTGTTCCAAACATTCTCAAAGAAGAAAAAGATGAATTCTACATGCAAGTGAATGCATATCAAATCGACAAGTCCATTCCACAACATATTGATTCACATGGCAAACCCAGTACGCATTCGATAAATGGTGGGCCATGGTTACTAGGCTGGAATAAGGAAACGGACGCAATTACTTGGGGAAGGGTAGTATTGTGTGATATTGAGTTGTGTTACATGGGCCCCCCAAGTGGGTATAAAGCAGACTAAAAATGTGATGGGGGGATGTGCTGGAATTTCAGAAATCTTGGCAGAATGAAAGTGGAAACAGATAGTGCGATCCAGGACAGTGAAGTATGCTCTGAGGCAAAAGAAAAAATCTTGCAGGTGCAGTGGAGACGTTCAAACAAACGATGATGTGGTTAAAAGATCAGATAGACAGCTCGATGTGCCGCAACATGGAGATCCGGATTGCTGCTAAATATAAAAGAAGAGAAAGAAGAGAATGAAGAATGGAGAAGAAGAAAAAAACCTCAAACGTCAAATGACAAAGTTGGAAAGCAAACAGTCGTGAAAGGTTAAAGTGAACTTTGCCAGGCAGCAGATGGCCCTCAAGGGCACACACTCAGAAAAATGGAACGAAAGAGACGTAATGAAATTCTTTGTCGGCATTGGCATGCGAAACGAAAAAAAAAAAAATTAAAAAAATTGTTGTAAATGAGAAATTGAAAAATATGCAATGGGGAAACTAACAAGTTCTTTGACACCTGCCTAATCCGCATATGATACATAGATTCAGGCGATTGTTGATCAACGACCAGGCTTTTTTATAGGACTGATCTTATGTATCATTATGATGCCTAGTAGATCAGGCGATGTTGATCAAGACCCAGCTTATTTTAGGACTGATCTTATGTATCATATGATACATTAGATCAGGCGATGTTGAATCACAAGACCAGCTTATAGGGACAGATCTATATATCATTAAGTAATTTAATCAAAGTAAATTGTTAATCCTCTTCATGTGTTCTGGTTTAGTGAGGTTCCATTGGTATAAACAGTTAAATATACAATGGAATTCTCAACTAAAACCGGACACAATTGAGAGGTCCACCAAATGTTGTACTGCTTAGAGAGTAATCCTAATGTAGATCTAGTTGTATGAGTACTGAAACAAGGACATTTGCTTTGAATCATTAATATTTCACATCAAGTAAAATAAGTTTAAACAAACACATGCATATTTTCCCTGCAACAAAATGTCTTGTGGTCATAAAAGCTATAAGCAGGAAAAGATACAAATGTTGCTAAATCCTTTATTTATTAAAGTATTAACATTATTATTTCAGAGCTATCGTAACCTTACATTAACGTAATAGTTACAAACAGTATTCCTTTTATTAGCAGTGTAGCACCTTTCATAAAAGCTTGTGACCCGGTGTACGCACCTAAATTAGTGCGTGGATCCATCACAGTCTTGGATCCGACTATCTCGTGATTACCATTGGTGAAGTTACCCTAGTATTTATGATATGTGGACAGGGGCCTTTTACTACTTGTACCAAACACCGGGATAAACTTGGAGATTTGTTAGCAAACCCTGAATTATTTTCCAGTTAATGTTGGAACAGTTAATTTATTTCTATATTATGGAGACTGTATCATCAGGCTTGTTACAGTGCTTTTTAGTACCATTTCAAGATTTTTAAAATATCTTAATTTTTCTGATTTGAAAGGAATCAAAAAGATGCTTACTAAAGTGAATGTGGAAAATTGTTGGGTATCACATGAATCAGTTATTCAAGATGGTTTAACTAACAAAATTGCTAAATGGCACTAACAAATTGCCATTTATGGGATTTGTTAATAAACTTGTTTTTTTATTGTTCATTACTAAGTTGATAATCATGCATTAAAGTATAACTTCCGATTGAATTTTTAATTTAAATATTATCCTTTTGAATTTAAAAAGTTGTTAAATTAATTGAGCTCAGGAAATGCATTCTAGTGCAGTTTACAAATTGCTCTACAAATTCAATTTTTTGCGGTTCTGGACAAGTGGGTTGCTGCCCTTAACCTGACAAGGTGGGCCTAGGCGGGCCCCCGTTGAACCCCCGGCCAGATTTTCAGTGGATTTGCTTTTGGGACCTGTTCTTTCATGCCATGTGTTAGTTAGTGTCATATTCCAGGATTCTGTGACCCATTTTGATTTTCCTACACTTTTTTTATCCTACCATTTGACTACCCAAACAAACCATTTTAGAAAAAAAATGAGCTCCTATGCCTCCCCTCCCAAAAAATGGAGGCATAATCCGCTAGAGCACAAAAATCCAAGAATGGCCGCCGGTCCGCCATTTTGAAAATAGTTATTTTGTACAGTGAGAACAGAAATAAGGTACATTACTCGTTAATGTGTTGGATGTTATTGTTTTTCACCCTTTCTTAGCTTCCAAATGAGAAATAAATCTGTTACAATGATTTATTTTTTCTTTTCTCAATGGAAAATGATTCTAAAGTGCTGTCCAAATTTCATTTTATTTTAGCTAAAGATAAAGAAAACAATTATTTATGGCAAAAAACAAACAGACCTGGCAGTTTTTGGTTCCCACCTTTTTAAGAGTCTTACTGTATAAGTGTGTCCATGGTGTGTCTTTGATGGGTTACCAGTACATTTGATGGAATGGGTGCCGGTGTATAGGCCAAAAACAAAAACAAGTAAGTTTATCCCAATCGCGATTAGGCAAGAAGGGGTTATTTTAGCGCTTAGTAGTTATTCTGACAAGCATTGTTTTCGGGACAAGATCAATTTGGATCACTATTAGCAAGCACATCACATGGATTTTCATTGTTGACGCTTTTGATTTGGTCCAACCAAAATGTTTTTGTGATAATGATCGGACGCGAGAATAAGAAAAAACATCCCATACATTTTGTTTATTTTTTTTGCGTTTTCAACAAAGGATAGAAAAAGCCGAATTATTTAGTATCGATGTTTATTTCACGCCTATTTTAGTGTTAAAACAGTTTTACAGTGTGTCCATCAGTTAACGGACCCGGCGGAATGGCGTCGTGAGCGCACCTTTGATACATACAGAAAGTGGGCTACCTACTTCGTTGTTAACCTGGGATACAATCTTGGTTGAGGCAGCGCCACTCGCATTGTCGTTGCCAGGCAGGCCGACGCTACATGGAAGGAGTACCACCGAGCCCAATCATGCCAGATACAGGTTCGTTTTTATGTACCAGAAACAAACAAATGAAACTTTATTTATGGGCTAAGTCCCATATGGGGACGAAACCCCCCTTTTTTGAGGCCCACTTCCAAAAGAAGGAGTGCAGGGGGAAATATCGTGTAGAAAGTGAGCTGCAGAAGGACTTAGGGTTAGCGAAACGGTTTAGTGGTGGAGCAAATTGGAGTAAAAAAGGACGGCCAATTGTTTGCCAAGAGTTAGGTAACATATTCGTTGTTTTATTCATATTTTAATTTAAAACACAAGGAAGCCAATAATTAGCCTATTGGCACCCGATGGAATGATTGATCATAGAATCTTACAAATGCAGATACTTTGTTAAAAGATGCAGTGACAAAATAAAAAGTTAGTGTGGTCTCTATGTGAACAAACCTTGCCTGCTTACCAATTTTACCGTCGATTTTTTAATGGAAAATAAGGTCTATGCCCTTGTAATATTAAACCCCCCCCCCCCCATGTAGCCCACCCACAATAGTCCTACTATTTAACAAATTTGTTTTTACGGAGGGATTTCGCCATTACACATACCTTCACTGTCTGTGGAAAAACGATATTAGCCTGGGGCCAAGTTTCTGACAAAATACTGCTCTAATTAAGGTTTCTCAGGCATTTTTGGGGTAGGTTTGATTCAGACTATGTTTTCCCAAAGGTTATTTTGGGTATGCTGAATCCGATCCTGGTGGATGCTTTTGTTCTATTTTATGAGTGTTACATACCGGAAATGGCAAAAACAAAATGGCCTCCAAAAAACTCATTGTTATTCTTCCAATATGTTATGTTTACATTTAGGGCTCTTCCAGGAAAAATTATTTGCGGGGGGTCGGACCGCACTTTTCTTTTTTACCCCCCCCCCCCCCCCCCACCCCCCCCCCACCCCCCCACCCCCCCCCCCCCCCCCCCCCCCCCCCACCCCCCACCCCCCCCCCCCCCCCCCCCCCCCCCCCCCCCCCCCTCACCCCCCCTCCCCCCCCCCCCCCCACCCCCCCCCACCACACCCCCCCCCCCAAATTTACAGAATTTTAATTGTGTCTCATCCCCACAACCAACAGCACTGATGATTTTTAGCTTGTTCCCCACTACCAAAACAGAACTGAATTTTATGTAAAACCCCCCCTAACACCAGTTACTGAATTTATTTACCATGTCGTTATGCACCGGCCGGGCATCCAGAAATAAATGCGGTTTACAGAACAACACGATTTATTATTTAGATATGATAAACTATCGTAGTTCCCAATCTAAATTTACTGTAAAAATGTTACATGTAAAATACGGTCATAAGCATCCATTGCCAACAGATCAGTAAGGGATTATTGCAGGAAAAATTCTTTCTGGGGGGGTCGGAACCGCAACTTTTTGTTTTACCCCCGCACCCACAGAATTTAACTTATGTCTCGTCCCACCCCCCAACCAACAGCACTGAATATTTTAGCTGTTACCCACTCCACCCAAAATCCACTGAATTTTAGGTAAAACCCCCCCCTAACCCACCAGTACATGAAATTATTTACCATGTCGTTTTATGCACCGGCGCATCCAGAAAATACGCGGTTTACAGATGATCATTATTTTTTATATATGATAAACCAGGGCGGGGGTCGGAGCGGGTCGGTCTATGAAGCGGTCGGTCAGTCGGTCGGAAGTTGGTCGGGCCACAGAGCGGACCCCCTCCCCCCCCCGCCATCGAGGTCCCACTTTGTTAGCCATCAATGTCGAAACGACCCACTCGACCCACTACCCACCCCCCCCCCCACCCCCCCCCCCCCCCCCTTTGCATAAAAGGGCATCCACCATTGCAAGCCAAAGAATCAAGTAAATGGATGGAAAGTTGGTCATTATTTAGAAGTAGTTAGTAAATCCGTATCGGTTCCCGTTAGTATTCGTTTAATTTAATGACCGGCCCTCCGTTTCGCCCTTAGAACCTTACTTCGTCCCCGTCAGCCACTCAAAAATTAATACGACAGCCGACAACAGGTTACGGACAGGCCCGTACGCAGGGGGTGCGTGAGCATAACTCGAAACACATTTATCAACAAAAATCAAAACAAAAATAAACAAACGTTTTTCTTTTCTAAAAATAATGAGAATCGTCTAGCGGTTTTCGCGACTCTAGACCTTCCGCTTTTGAAAATAAGTTTCGCTCTAACCAAATGTTCTGTCTGTAACTTGGGACCGGACTATCACTGCGTTACAGACAGAACAATTCGGATTCGTTTTGCTCATGCATTTCGCGTTCTCCATAAAGCTCGTAAATCGTGAGGTATAGAGGACACGTATAAACATTGTCTTAGGAGACGATTCTCATGTGCGGGGATGCAAAAATTTTTTTAATTTTGGGGGGTTTTTATTTTATTAATCTTAACTAGAACAAATGAGGGACCAACAATCTTATATTTCTTGACAACCAAAAACATAATTTGACAAAACATGTATAATTCGTTCTTAAGAGGACGATTTCTTTAATTTGTGCTGACCATGCCAATCACCGTATTATTGAGCAAAGGAAAAAACCTAACACATTTGCGATACGAGTTACTTGGTTACTGCATCGCATCCGTTCGACAATATATTTATTATATAATATTTATCAACAAGATCGCGAATGGGGGGGGGGGGGGACAAAATCGCAGGCGAAAAACGTGGAGATTCTGATTTTAATTAATTTTCGGCGTTTTCGCCTGGCATATTCTCCACACTGGCATTGCCCATCGTTGCAGTAAAAAAATGTCAATATTCTGGCATGCACAATTGTGTTTGTTGTGTCGGCAGGTGTCTCAAAATATTAATTTTCTCTACATGTATTCAATGATTTCCAATGCCGGTAGGTCACATATGTGTACGGAATAAATGGGCATACAAGGGCCCCCATTTTGTGCTACTTTGAAAAAAAATTCCACGTTTTGTTGTTGACAAACCCAAACAAATATTTGTTTTGCACATTTCTCCCACCAATTCCACTTACACAGCTTCAAAAGCAGTATTTGCAGAACGGCGGATACTTGGGGGCATTCCGTAAAGACCAATCATGATGGGCTGAATTCGTTTATATATCATAAATTATAAAATATTAAATTACAACGCTTTACCTCTAAAAACTGCTTCCTTTTCGGCCCCCCCCAATTTTTTTTATCTGACTCACCGCGCGTTCCAAAAACAACCGTACCCCCGGATATTCAGTTGCATCTTGTCGCACCAAGCGGTCTCGGCCTAATCCCAGTGTGAATCTCCGTGTTTTCGAGGGACCCGCGATTGCGCGTTTTCGCATCTGGCCTTTTAATGGTGTCCCATTCCGCTTTTGGAAATACGTTTGGTTCTTGTCATTATTTGATGTGTGTAGAGTTGACAAAATTGAGTTTTGACGCATACATTACATGCACGTACGTATGTTACGTAGAAACGCATTTCGAAAGAAGCATGCTGTATTTTGCATGTACGTACGTAGAACGGCAAAGCCAACCACGTAATATGATTATATTACACATGCTAATGTGGGCAAATCGTATTTCCAAAAAGCGGGAAGGCAGAGATCTGATGGATCGCTAAAAAAAAAACGAAAAACGGAGATTGTCAACAAATAAAACAAATGATAACCGCCAATCACAAACTAGCACATTTGCGAGGGACATATTTCATTTTCGGTCTTAGGCTGCTCACCCTGATGGTGTTTACAATTCATCAGTCGGTAATCCAGGGTTTTCACGTGCCAAAGTGTGAATGACCTTTAGAATTCAGGCCGGAAAATACATAAAATACCAAAACCACGCTATGTTGTATTTTTTTCTAGTCGCTGCCAACGTACATCGTTGAGTCTTACGCATTGTTCGTTGTGCATTATTCACTATGTTCGAGGATCTTTATAAAAGCAAGAGTTTGGAAGGCACTGCACGATGAGAATCGTCTTCCTAAGACGATTCTCCTTAGTTTTGTCAAAATGTTAGTTTTTGTAAAGAAATAATTCCAATGTATTCTTTTTCACATTTGTCCGATGTCTTAATAAAAAATATGCTTTTGGCAACACATGAGGAATCGTCTACCTAGTAGACGATGTTTTAATGTTTTGGTAAAACAAAACTAAATTGTTTTGTTCACATGTCTTTGATTTCTTAGACCGTGCAAACAATTGAACACCATTCAGAAATCAACAACTTAATTTGTCTTTCTCGAGTCTGGTTTCATATGGTGGCGGGAGGAAATTACAATCGATTTAAACACCGTGAAAATTCTTGGTTGGAAATAAATGTCCATTGTCACGCTAGGCCATTTCAGTTTACCGCCCGTTACGTTCAGCAGTTATTCTAAGTACGTTAATGGTTCGCTCGTTTGTGTTAAGGGGGGGTGGGAGTTTCCTTTTCCCTTGTTTTATAATGCAATGGGGTTGTGAACCTAGGGCTTAGAAACACCCAAAACTTTTCAATTTCTGGAGGTTGTGTGTTCAAACAATCGCCTTGGGGTATCAATAAACATACCTTCATTAGTATTTCCATCCCCACCTGGTCTGTCGGGTGAGGACCTTAAAACTGTGGGTCCCCGTCTTCTTCTATATGACCTTACGCTGTTGCTGTGTCTGATGGGACGTTTGTTTAAACCCCAATTTCAAATTTCAAAAGAGTATCGGAAATCTATTTAATGTATAGGTGGTAGGCGGCAAAAACCACCGATGTGATACATTAAACAATAAAAAATCAAAATATTTGTTTTTCCTCAATAAACATGTATTGGCAGCACATCAAAATCGTCTAAGACAAGTGCCGTGTTTTGTCGAACCATGTTGTTTTGTCAAAAATATTGATGTTTGTCCATATTTGTTAAATTTCTTAATAAAAACATGTGTTGGCAGCACATGACTCGCATGAGAATCGTTGTCTCCTTAGACGATGTGTACGTGTCCTGTTAGGGACGTGTTACAATTTCGCATTTTCTCGATCTTGGCACAGGTCGAGATCGCGAAAACGCGAAGCGTGATCGCGAGAGCTGAAACGATTTAAAATGCAACATATTCTCAACAAACATAGTTTGACAGTAGGTTTGACAGTACTGTGCTGCTGCGTATGAGAATTGTCTCCTTGGACGATTTTCCAGTCAGTTTGTCAAAATATGTTTTTGTAGGATTTATTTTTAGATTAGTTTTCATGTTTTTAATTTCTTGATAAACAATATTTTGACAGCACACTAGAATTGTCTCCCAAGAGATATATTGATAGAAGAAATATTGATGATTTTATATTCGTTTTATTACTCAATAAAACATGTTTGGTCGCAGATGAGGATCGTCTCGATTTGTACATGTCGTGTTTGGGACATGCTACAATCTCGCGCATGGGTCGAGATCGCGAAAATGGTCGTGGTCTCGAGAGCTCCAAATGAAAACGCGACATAGTCTTAACAAAACATGTTTTTACTGCACTGTGCATATGAGAATCGTCTCCTAAGATGATTCTCAAGTTTTGTCAAAACATGTTCTTGTAGGAAATTTAAAAATATTGTTTTCATATTTTTAATTTCTTAATAAAACTATATTGGCAGCACACTAGAATCGTCTACTAAGACTAAATATTGATGCTTTTATATTCGTTTTATTCCTTAATAAAATAGGTTTGGTAGCAGATGAGAATCCTCTCAATTTCCGTGAGATATGTGTTGGTGTGTTTTAAGTATTAGTTTTTGAATGGATGTGATTCAACAGATCGGTGTCATGGTTTCAAACAGAAATTCGAAACACAATATGTTGTTGGTTATCGGTATCGGGTTCCATATGGTGGATGGGAAATGCGATCGATTACAACATGAACATCTTGGAAGAAAATGTCAATTGTCACGTAGGCCGTTTACCTTTTCCCGCCGTTATGTCAGCTGTTATTTTAAATATGTATGGTTGCTCGATTTCCGTCGATTATTTAAACAAATCGCCAGTAATTCGGCCATAAATGCTCTCCTCGCTGCCAGTATTACCTGTATACTGGCACGGTGATGCGCCGTGGGTTAACACGGGGGAACGCGGTGTGCGGCAGATTCGGTCTTAGAAATGTTCCCATGGTGGAGATTTTGCCTCTCTACTTGGACAAGTGGGATTTCCACGTGACACGGTGGGAGGAAGTTTTACGTCCACTCTCCATCTGATCACGGGGTCAGGTGGACGAAGGCAAAAAACGCGCTGAGCGTTCTGTATGTACATGTGATGCTGCCGTGTTCTTCCGAAGATGAGTCCTTGCGTATGTAACAATTTGTCATAAAGATCATGAACGACGCATGAAAATGCGGGCGCGCCGAAAGTGTTTGTTTTATTCGTCGGTGGCGAAATGGAAGCGAACGAACAACGCTTGGTACGAATTGCAGCTTCCAGATGTAATTATCTATGGCAGTTTTCACTGGACGCTGCTTTTTGGAAGTGTCATTTTGTTGGCCAATCGACATGAGCGTTTTACAATGCATGATGCATTGTGAATAACACGAAATAGAAGCTGTGAGGCCGCGAAAATCTAATTTTCTAATCGATGCGAACACCCACAGCATTGAATTAATTATATGAGTGCACCTCCCCCCCCCCCCCCCACTAACAGAATCAAATAAATTGAATACCCCCTACTAACAATAACAATATAGCTTCCGAACCCACAACCAACCGGAATTAATTTTGTCGGACACCCCCGACCCACAGATCAAAAATAAAAGTGCGATCCGAAGAGCATGATCAGGGATTAAAGGAAGATATTGAAAGTGCTGTATCATCAACAGACTCGAGCAACTATGACTCCCTTGTAACGATGCTGGCATCCACGGTATTCCGTAGTCTGGCAGTCGCCTTTATAGACAGTAGGAAAGCCAACCCAAACCTGCAATACTGGTGGCAGTACATGAACATGGTATATGCATACTACTCTAGTTTATCGGGGCCCAGCGAGACGGTCTCTGGGAGTTCAATCTCTGTGCTTTCCAGCAGATGCTCCCATTTTTAGCGCGCTTTCCGAAGGAAGCCGTGCTTATGGCATAGCCTCGGCGTCGTAGGCGTCCGTCTATCTGTCTGTCTGTCTGTCCGTCCGTCCGTCCGTCCGGGCACACATTAGGGTACTTATGTGGCTAGCCCCACAGGGTTATGGACTTGGTAAAGGATAGGGTTGGTTACAATTAGCCACCTAAAAAATCGTTTTATGTGGCTAAAAATCGTTTTATGTGGCTAATATTTAACATGTGATAAGCCACATAAGTATAGTAATGTAAGAACGTCCGTCCGTCCGTCCGTCCGTCTGTCCATCTGTCTTCAAAAATTATAATGGCCTATATTTTCTGTTTCCTTGCTTGGATTTGCTTCATATTTCACACACGCATTGCTCCAAGAGTCCTCTACTGCGCTGTGGCAAATCCATGTCCGTGCCGCCCCTTCTAAGCCCAGGGTCGAGGTCACATACTTTGTGCATCTCGAAACCTTAACGCTCAGTCGTTCGGGTAAATAATGGCCTATATTTTCTGTTTCCTTGCTTGGATTTGCTTCATATTTCACACACGCATTGCTCCAAGGGTCCTCTACTGCGCTGTGGCAAATCCACGTCCGTGCCGCCCTTCTAAGCCCAGGGTCGAGGTCACATACTTTGTGCATCTCAAAACCTTAACGCTCAGTCGTTCGGTAAATAATGGCCTATATTTTCTGTTTCCTTGCTTGAATTTGCTTCATATTTCACACACGCATTGCTCCAAGGGTCCTCTACTGCGCTGTGTCAAATCCACGTCCGTGCCACCCCTTCTAAGCCCAGGGTCGAGGTCACATACTTTGTGCATCTCAAAACCTTAATGCTCAGTCGTTCGGGTAAATAATGGCCTATATTTTCTGTTTCCTTGCTTGGATTTGCTTCATATTTCACACACGCATTGCTCCAAGGGTCCTCTACTGCGGTGTGTCAAATCCACGTCCGTACCGCCCCTTCTAAGCCCAGGGTCGAGGTCACATACTTTGTGCATCTCGAAACCTTAACGCTCAGTCGTTCGGGTAAATAATGGCCTGTATTTTCTGTTTCCTTGCTTGGATTTGCTTCATATTTCACACACGCATTGCTCCAATGGTCCTCTACTGCGCTGTGGCAAATCCACGTCCGTGCCGCTCCTTCTAAGCCCAGGGTCAAGGTCACATACTTTGTGCATCTCGAAACCTTAATGCTCGGTCGTTCGGGTAAATAATGGCCTATATTTTCTGTTTCCTTGCTTGGATTTGCTTCATATTTCACACACGCATTGCTCCAATGGTCCTCTACTGCGCTGTGGCAAATCCACGTCCGTGCCGCTCCTTCTAAGCCCAGGGTCAAGGTCACATACTTTGTGCATCTCGAAACCTTAATGCTCGGTCGTTCGGGTAAATAATGGCCTATATTTTCTGTTTCCTTGCTTGGATTTGCTTCATATTTCACACACGCATTGCTCCAAGGGTCCTCTACTGCGCTGTGGCAAATCCACGTCTGTGCCGCCCCTTCTAAGCCCAGGGTCGAGGTCACATACTTTGTGCATCTCGAAACCTTAACGCTCAGTCGTTCGGGTAAATAATGGCCTATATTTTCTGTTTCCTTGCTTAGATTTGCTTCATATTTCACACACGCATTGCTCCAAGGGTCCTCTACCGCGCTGTGGCAAATCCAAGTCCGTGCCGCTCCTTCTAAGCCCAGGGTCAAGGTCACATACTTTGTGCATCTCGAAACCTTAACGCTCAGTCGCTCGGGTAAATAATGGCCTATATTTTCTGTTTCCTTGCTTGGATTTGCTTCATATTTCACACAAGCATTGCTCCAAGGGTCCTCTACTGCGCTGTGGCAAATCCACGTCCGTGCCGCCCCTTCTAAGCCCAGGGTCGAGGTCACATACTTTGTGCATCTCGAAACCTTAACTCTCAGTCGCTCGGGTAAATAATGGCCTACCGTATTTAGCTGTGTATTGCGCGCACTGGTGTACAACGCGCATCTATAGTTTGGGGGGAAAAATCTGGGAAAAAAATAGTTTGCGTTTATAGCGCGCAACAAAAAAAAAAAAAAAAAAATCGGCGGAAATTCCGTCACGTATAAGAAAATTGCATTCCGAGTTCACATCCACATTGCTGAACGTGTGCTGTTAGCTAGGCTCTCTCGCAGAGAAAAATATCGCCAAAGGTCAGCTTTATGGCATAAATTAGACTTTATATTGTCTAAAAGTATGTTATATTTATTGTTATTTACTCATTAATATGCTTAATAAAAATTCATGATGCATGTAATAAACTTATTGAACCTACTTACGAAGAAATTTGTTGTATATAATTCCACCATATTTGCCATTCGTGTATAACATAATTACCCGTAATCGCAAACACACAGCAGGCTAGCCATGTGTAAACTTCTTCCCCAAGGCGATAATAACTCCCTACTAGTGACCTGCACACGAGAAATGGGCCATAAACAATTCCCTTCCACAGCCAAATATTGACACTGTGGACCACCGTGGATATACGTAGGTACAGATAGTGTGTATTCACTGTTTATTGATTAGGTTTAACAATATACATAGGTACTACAGTGCACTCTCCGTTTTTGTTCCACCGTAGACAACACTTGCAAACTCAACGCGAACGCAACGCGAACGCAACGCGAACGCAACGCGAACGCAGAACGCAACGCGAACGCAACGCGAACGCAACGCGAACGCAACGGTTTGCTGTAGCGTTGTATACGTTGTTTAAGCGTATAATCATGATAATACGGTTCGTACACGTGTAATACACATTGTCAAACCGTTTAGTTTAAAGGCGTTGTTTAAACGTATAATACGGTTCGTACACGTGTAATACACATTGTCAAACCGTTTAGTTTAAAAGCGTTGTATACGTTGTTTAAACGTATAATACGGTTCGTACACGTGTAATACACATTATCAAACCCTTTAGTTTTAAAGCGTGTAATACGTTTAGCTTCAAGGCGTATAACACGCTTTGGCGTATACATATGTAGCGAGGTGAAAGAGTTGAAATGTGTACAACGCTTTACCTGGAAGCGTGTAGCTATATGAAAGCATTGAAACGTGTACAACGGTTACACGTTTTAACGCGAATACCTGTTCGGCCTCGATCGCTTCGAGGCGTCCTTGTTTCGTCCCTTTTAAAATATCGCGAATACATACCCTCAGATCGAGTTCAAAGTACATCGGCGGTGTGATTTAGCACTTCAATTGATCCCTAATCCCTGATGCCTAATGAGTCACGCTTTTAACACGACAGATGTACCTTGTCGTTTATCAAAATGTTTGCGAATTGTAGATCACGTGAGCCGGCTCATCAGGATCTACGGCATTCCTACGTACATGTACATTTTATATACACAAAAATTACCCCTAATACAGCGTAATGTAACAGTTCCTAACTTAATATGGAATAGCCCAGGCCGATAGTCTGTGTCAGTTACTTGGGGTTAAATATTACGAACACAGATAAACACAGTGCATGGTTTCTTTATTTTATTTTAACATCATCAGAAGTGGCGAGTCTATGAACTCTCGTATCTTTACGCTGAAGCCAGTCTATTTCAGTCACTAATCCGCTATGCACCTGTCCCACGCGTGTGTTAAGAAAAATCGATATTTGGAGAAACTGAATACACAGCGAGCTGCACACTGGTTTAACATTGATATGGCCCGCGGATATGTGTCATAAATTACTTGGTGGTCAAAACCGGTAAATTTACAAGGTTTATAGCGAAATAGCAGCCGACTGGCAATTTTTCTCGGACCGATTTTTAAGACTTGTTTTCAAATCTCAATCGGTCTGAGAGTTCAAAAATCGGTCCAGAACCGGAAAACTGAAAATTTTAGAAGCCCTGCAGTCTAGAAGTATATATACACACAAGAAGAACGATATGAGCATGCGCATTCTACGCGATACACGGTTGGCATACCAAAACGTGTAATGCGTTAAAACCCGTGGAAACGTGTTCTACGTATAACACGGTTTCATCTGTACGGTGCTGTGTACATGTAGAAGCGTGTAACCGTTCGTCAAAGAAAGCGTTAAATCGTTTGGTTTTTACGGTTTACTTAGCGTTGTATACGTTTACAACCGTTGTACACGTACAGGATTACACGCTTTTGAAACTCAATGCGTTGTTTACAACCGTTGTATACTTTTACAACCGTTGTACACGGATTACACGCTTTTGAAACTCAATGTGTTGAACACGGTTTGTTCGACTTTCGCGCATGCGCAAGAGTGGGGAAACGCAACGCATGGCCGAAAACGTATTACACGTAGACGACACACGGTTTGAAACGCAACTAACGGAAACTCCACGGATACGCAACGCACAACACTTTGTACACGTATAAACCCGGAACATTTTGACAGAAACGACTGTACCTGAATACACGACATTCCAGCTTAGCCCCATACAGTGTATGCGCAAATGAATCAGGGGCTATGCTGGTCGCACATGTCATAAGGTATTGATGCGTGCATACTTGTCAATACTTTACAAAAATAGTAACACAGTCAGTCGGCACCTAGCAACGAAAAACGACCATTACCGAGTGTTACCGAATGCGATCTGAATGTGCGCGACGCTTGATTTAGCATCTAAAATCTTACATTAAGCGCTTATGGGATTGAGATGATCTGTCCTCATTAATTATTCACAGAATGGCAGACGTGTGACGTCACTTAGAAAATGTACAACCAAACAATACAGGCCCGTAGCCAGACCTGTTTGAAGGGGGGGTCGTTTCAAAGGCCCAGTGGGCCTGAGGTATATAGGGGGTCTAAAAAAGTGGACCTCGTTGCTAAAAAAGTGTACATCGAGGCTGGGCGGGGGGGTCGTCCGACCGCTCCGACCCCCCCTGGTTACGGGCCTGCAATACCAGACAGGCAATATTTGACCGATATGAGATCGGTACACCAGCGTAAATACAGAAAACACGTAAATTTCCTCTAATACACGTAGCCTCTTATGTTACCAATTTACCATCAATCTATACTTACCGCACCCATTCATATCGATTGATTCCTTTTCTCTTGTTTCACACTAGTCGTTTCTGTCAAAATGTTCCGGGTTTATACGTGTACAAAGTGTTGTGCGTTGCGTATCCGTGGAGTTTCCGTTAGTTGCGTTTCAAACCGTGTGTCGTCTACGTGTAATACGTTTTCGGTCATGCGTTGCGTTTCCGCACTCTTGCGCATGCGCGAAAGTCGAACAAACGGTGTTCAACGCATTGCGTTTCAAAAGCGTGTAATCCGTGTACAACGGTTGTAAACGTATACAACGGTTGTAAACGTATACAACGCTAAGGTAAACCGTTTAAACGATTTAACGCTTTCTTTGACATGTACACAGCACCGTACAGATGAAACCGTGTTATACGTATAACACGTTTCCACGGGTTTTAACGCATTACACGTTTTGTTATGCCAACCGTGTATCGCGTAGAATGCACATGCTCAGATCGTTCTTCGTGTGTGTATATATACTTCTAGACTGCAGGGCTTTTAAAATTTTCAGTTTTCCGGTTCTAGACCGATTTTTGAACTCTCAGACCGATTGAGATTTGAAAACTAGTCTTAAAAATCGGTCTGAGAAAAATTGCCAGTCGGCTGCTATTTCGCTATAAACCTTGTAAATTTACCGGTTTTGACCACCAAGTAATTTCTGACACATATCCGCGGGCCATATCTGTGTTAAACCAGTGTGCAGCTCGCTGTGTATTCAGTTTCTCAAAATATCGATTTTTCTTAACACATGCGTGGGACAGGTGTATAGCGGATTAGTGACTGAAATAGACTAGCTTCAGCGTAAAGATACGAGAGTTCCTAGACTCACCATTTCTGATGATGTTAAAATAAAATAAAGAAACCATGTAATATTTAACCCCAAGTAACTGACACGGACTATCGGCCCGGGTTATTCCATATTAAGTTAGGAACTGTTACACTACGCTGTATTAGGGGTCATTTTTGTGTATATAAAATGCACATGTACGTAGGAATGCCGCAGATCCTGATGAGCCGGCTCACGTGATCTACAATTCGCATTTTGATAAACGACAAGGTACATCTGTCGTGTTAAAAGCGTGACTCATTAGGCAGCAGGGATTATGGATCAATTGAAGTGCTAAATCACACCGCCGATGTACTTTGAACTCGATCTGAGGGTATGTATTCGCGATATTTTAAAAGGGACGAAACAAGGACGCCTCGAAGCGATCGGGGCCGAACAGGTATTCGCGTTAAAACGTGTAACCGTTGTACACGTTTCAATGCTTTCATATAGCTACACGCTTCCAGGTAAAGCGTTGTACACGTTTCAACTCTTTCACCTCGTGTACATATGTATACGCCAAAGCGTGGTATACGCCTTGAAGCTAAACGTAATACACGCTTTAAACTAAACGGTTTGACAATGTGTATTACACCTGTACGAACCGTATTATACGTTTAAACAACGTATACAACGCTTTTAAACTAAACGGTTTGACAATGTGTATTATACGTGTACGAACCGTATTATACGTTTAAACAACGTATACAACGCTACAGCAAACCGTTGCGTTCGCGTTGCGTTCGCGTTGCGTTCGCGTTGCGTTCGCGTTGAGTTTGCAAGTGTTGTGTACGGTGGAACAAAAACGGAGACTGCACTGTATGCTTATTTAAACGTCATAGCGGACACCTGTCAAAAATTGATATTTCCGTTTCCGGGCTTGTTTTGTTTGCGTAAAACTGGCAGAAATCAGTTGGAAAAAATGTTTGAAATTTATGTTCCTACTTATAACGCGCAGGGTGACTTCTGGATTAAAAATGGGGCTGAAAAAATGTGCGTAATACACGGCTAAATACGGTATATTTTCTGTTTCCTTGCTTGGGTTTGCTTCATATGTCACACACGCATTGCTCCAAGGGTCCTCTACTGCGCTGTGGCAAATCCACGTCCACGTTCAAATGTGCCCTCGCTTCCTTTGCTGCCACCGGGCGCGCTTCGTTGTCCTCTGACAACTCTTGTTATGCCCCACCACGATAGTGGAGGGGGCATTTATTGTTACCCTTGTCCATTTCTTTCCTGTCCGTCCCGTCCGTCCGTCCTGGCACACATTAGGGTACTTATGTGGCTAGCCCCACAGGGTTATGGACTTAGTAAAGGATAGGGTTGGTTACAATTAGCCACCTAAAAAATCGTTTTATGTGGCTAAAAATCGTTTTATGTGGCTAATATTTAACATGTCATAAGCCACATAAGTATAGTACTGTAAGAACGTCCGTCCTCCGTCCGTCACGAAACTTTAACGCTCGGGTAAATGTCTCATAATTTCTTCATCCTTTGACCGATCTGCTTCATATTTCATATACACATTTCTCTAATGGTCCTCTACTGCCATGTGCCAAATCCACGTTCATCCTGCTCCCGCCAACCCCAGGGTCAAGGTCACATACTTGGTGCCTCAAAAACTTAACGCTCGGGTAAATATCTTATAATTTCTGTTTCCTTTCACGGATCAGCTTCATACTTCATATACGCATGTCTCTCATGGTCCTCTACTGTCCTGTGCCAAATCCACGTTTGTCCTGCCCCCGCCAAGCCCAGGGTCAAGGTCACATACTTGGTGCTTCAAAAACTTTAATGCTCGGGTAAATATCTTATAATTTCTGTTTCCTTTCACGGATCAGCTTCATATACGCATTGCTCTAATGGTCCTCTACCACCCTGTGCCAAATCTACGTTCATCCTGCCCCCACCAAGCCCAGGGTCAAGGTCACATGCTTCAAAATCTTTAACGCTCAGGTAAAATTAAAATTCACTTCGAATTTGGCCTCATTTATTATCAAAGCGATATGTGGGGCATCCGTGTTCTATGAACACATTTTTTAGTTTCATCGCTATGGCCACACCAACTATGCCAGGTGGGGTTGTATCTATCTGGCAGAAATGCAGCAGTTACCAACTGACGTGAAACATGAGTTTGAAAAAGGAAACTTTGTTGTGAAGGGATCAAGCCAAAGGTTCAACCAGGTAGACCCTGATCACAGTCAAGAGTGGCTCAATGGCATTGTAAAGAAGGGTGGTGGAACTATAGGAATTACGAAAATCACATCAGCACTGAGTAGATGGGCTCTGTCGTATAACCTTAGGGCATGCATCGCGGCACAAACAAGGGAAATGTATCTAGTTGGACGTGATCAAATGACTCGCAATGAAACAATGCCAGCTAGAATGAAATGGGATACAGACGTTCTAACAAACAGTATAACATGTCCACCAGAGATCACAATTGATGGATCATCGTGTCTTGTCATTGATCGCCAAGCACTCGTTCTTGCACTTGGAAAGCCTGTAGGAGTTCGGAACTTCGACCAACTTGCCAATACATTTATGGAGCATGTCATAAACATAGGAGGAGCCTACAGCAGAATTGATATTACATTTGATCGCTATAGAGACACTTCGATCAAGGCTGGAGAAAGGCAGAAACGATCTAAGCAGTCTAGGCTAATCAGGAGAGTAATGGAAGATGGGACAGTGCCTGTTCCGAACAACTGGGCCGACTTTATAGCCATGCCTGCGAACAAGGCAGATCTAGCATGTTATCTATCCAACTACATAGTTGCAAATGCCCCAGCAGACAAAACAATTGTTGTTGCTGGTGGATCTCAGAGTGATGATGAAGTACAGACATCCAATTCACAGTTGAATGTAGATCACCTACAAGCCACGCATGCAGAGGCTGATACAAGGATAATTCTGCATTGTATGCACGCCGATGCTGAAAGCATAGTTGTTTCAGCACGGGACACCGATGTAGTGATTCTACTAGTCGCGCATTTCCACAAAGTGAACTGCCGATACTTATGGATGAGAACTGGCACAGCAAAGCGCCGCAAGTATATCCCAGTGCATGATATCAGGCAAAAGTTATCACTTTGTGAACCAGATTTAAAAACACTTCTCCCCTTTCATGCTATAGCAGGTTGTGATACTGTTTCATATATATATGCTCATGGTAAGAGTACTGCATGGAAAGTGTTCACCACAGACAATCACCTTCTAACTGACCTAGGAAAAGGCGAACTGACCGACGAGAAAATTCGCTCTGTAGAACAATTTGTTTGCAAGTTGTATAATGAACCAGACGCAAGTTGCCGTGATGAGGCCCGTGTAAAACTATTTTATAAATCCAAATCACCAGAGGCATTACCCCCCACATCTGATGCAGTAAAGTTCCACATTGAGCGTGCACATTATCAAAGCATGATATGGAGGCAAGCAGTCATTCCAAGGCCTCTGCTACCATCACCTCTAACAAGGGGCTGGGCAATGGCAGCACTGGAGCATGCAAGTAGTGTACTGATAGCGATGTAATTTGTAGGAACAGGCATGAATGACAATATATCAGATCTGAGATTCCGCTATAGGACGTAAATGGGAACATGTACTGGAGCATGCAAGTGCATGTACTGATAGCGATGTAATTTGTAGGAACAGGCATGAATGACAATATATCAGATCTGTGATTCCGCTATAAGACGTAAATGGGAACATAATGATTTAGTTTGATCATAGCTGTACTCTCATTCACTACAACATAGGGGGCATTATGTTTTGCAACTTTGTCTGTCGTTATATACATGCACGACGATATGTTGCTATAATGTGGTTCTCATAGATGCAGTCTATGCGAGACTTAGTATAGCAACATGTCGTGGTATGTACATAACCATATTTCACATATGTAGGTCCTGTATGAAGGGTGGTTAGTTGGGAGCATGTGATGGGTAACATTAATGACGTGATTCATCCTTTCCGGAATCCCAACCTACCTGGTTTGACCCTCAGGTACATTTTTGGCTTCTGTTACTTGAGAGTTGAATCCGGTTATACCCCTATTATAAGAGTAGTAGGATTAGTACTAATATATTACTCTTAGGGGAGGGACTAAGTGACTGGTGTGGTTAGGGCCTGGCACCAGGTCAGGATATTCTAATTTCAGGGCTGGGTATGTGTATCTCGATGTAAACACTCAGCTCCGATTTTGGGATCCCCCCCCCCCCAACACAATAGGTGACATATGGGATTCGACCCCATTGACCTGGCCTAAAATGGCCATAGCTGTTGATTGGCCATTAAACACCATTAATCAATCAATCAATCAATTAATATGCATTAATTCCTTATTCATGAGACAGTGTCCAATGCCTAATTATACCCCCACAAACAAAGTTTGTTGGGGGTATATAGGAGTCAGCTTGTCGGTCGGTCTGTCGGTCTGTCGGTCTGTTGGAAATTCCCTTCCGCTCTATATCTTCTACACCGATGCCTGGATTATCAAATGGCTTGGCACAAATGTTTGTCATGATGAGAAGGTGTGTCGCGATCAATAACCACGCACCTACGTCCAAGGTCAAGGTCACAGTTGAAGGTCAAAGGTCAAACCTACAGAAATTCCCTTCCGCTCTATATCTTCTACACCGATGCATGGATTATCACACTATGCCCAGGGTCAAGGTCACAGACTTGATGCGTTTGAAACCTTAACGCTCGGCTAAATGGCTTATAATCAAAAATGCCTCGTTTTCTTTGGCTGCCAGTGGGGGTATTCGTGTGCCGACAGGCCACATTTCTAGTTATGTATATTATGTATTATACTTTTCATAATAATAAATCAATGGTTTTGACAAAAGTATACCATTTTCAATCCATTTCCATGGTTATTTTATAAAGAAATTGATGGCTTTCATCCATTTCTCACCTATATATTCCAATTAGCTAACTTTCATGTGTTCAGCAGCTCCGTAGACCTTCAAAACATGGCATTAGACACCAAGATCTTTAAGATAGTATCACCCATCTAGAAGTTATGACAATTTTAAGATTTTTATGGCGGCCATTTTGTTTTTCACTATTTTCGGCACCAAAAAATCAAGATAGGCAAAAACATCCACCAGCATTGGATTCAGCAGACTCAAATCCTTTGTAAAAGTTTGTCTGATCAAACCTACCACAAAATGCCAGAGTATGTGTATCTCGATGTAAAGATGCTCACCGAGTGTCGTGTCCTCGTGTAGGACCATCGAGATTGTTTCGCGGATCCGACTTATTTGGGTGCGGAGCGCCTCATGGTTAGTCGAGGCAGCCTCCAAGCGAGCTTCTCTTTCATCTCGCAAAGACCGCAGTCGTTCGGTGATCCGCTCCGTAGATTCTCTATCGTCACGGGCTTCCTCCAGTTTTCTTTCTTCTAGCGCGATATGTTCATCCAGCGCCGAGAGTTTGGAAAGGTTAAGGACCAGTTCGCCCCGGACTGTTTGCAGAGCCTTATCGAGTCCCCGGAGTTCGCGAAGAGGTAACGGTGGGTCATCCATCGTGCTGAGTATCTCGCTTTCACTGATCTCCATTGTGCGAATAGCGTCGGTGGTTACTCGAGTGACCTCGCTGAGCTCGATCGTTTCTGTCGAGGCGGCCGTCTTCGCCAGCGTTTCATCGGTAGACTGTAGGGTCTCTACAGCATGGGCCGGCATAATTGTTTTACCAGGCTTCCAATATGGGAAGCCTAGTTCGCTACTTACGATTTGACCGCCGCCACGGCTTTTGGCAATGGTGCTCAGCGCTAGGGGTTTTCCGGTCCTCATGTTGACTATTGGGACATTTGATGGTTTTAGTCGCAACCTACCGCGCACATCCAATTCGAACTTGGAGTAGTCGCGGCCAATAGATGGGATCACACCTTTTTCTACCAAATTGTTGTAGTAGTCGTTTACAGCTGACTCGAGTAATTCCTGACTTAGACGAACGGTGTTGATAGCGCCACCTATTTCCTCGCCGGTTGAAGTTCCTGGTATCTCTATGAAGGGCGTTTCGTCATCGTCGACGACGTTATCATCATCGATGCCATCATCTTCTGGTCTTTCTGTAGTGCGATCGAATTCGTCCGCGTTAATGTCGTAAACATCCATCGTTCCGATGTATTGAGCAAAAAAACATACAGGTTTAATAGAGTTTCAATAATGTCTTTGAGTCAATACGGCCGCAAACTCAATCCTTACCGCAGACTGCGGGAGCCCCTCGGGGCGAAAGGCATGAGACAGAGCGTCGTTATTACGAACAACTCATCGACGATAGACCAGAACCAGCAGCTCTTGGCCCGCTTACCCAACCTCGGAGCTAGCGACGTCATTGTGCCGGGGACTGTTCGCCTCGCTTTCACTATTTCGCTGACGTCGACAGACGCGGACCGAACCGTCGTTCAGAACCTGGGCCGCACCATCGTCAAGTAGACCATGATAAAGATTTCTGGTAATGAGGTGATGTCGATCGACGACAGCGACGTCTACCATTTCTACCAGGACCTGTGGAAGACGGTGCAAGAGCAAGAAAACACGAACTTTGAGTCACATGCCCTACTATGCGCTTTGGCGGACCGCCTCGAATACGAACTAACGTTCAACGACTACGGGCGAGTTCTCATAGCCACCGACATGGCATCGACGTATTCGATCAACAATGTTTCGCTGGAGTACGACATTGTCATGATGCCCAACCTCGCTCGATTGATCAGAACCCAGTACGCCGGGCGCCATACTTTACGACCAAGTTCTTCGCCACCGCATGTCAACGTTCCCGCCCACTCGATGAAAGGTATACTGATGCTGTTTGAAGAGGGTCGGTTCACGCTCGACAAATTTTATAACCCCAAAATCACAAAGGTCGAGGTGACGATCGAGGGAGTTCCCAATCAGCTCTACAGTGTATCTATATATAATCACAGATGCGCAACTCAACATCGAAGATGGCCGATACGTCTCAGCACTCTACTAAAACTCTGGGGTTTACGAAGGATGCCCACTCTGCCATAATATGTGGGCAAACAGGATGCGGAAAAACGGTTTTCATCCTGGACTTGCTCGAGGGCTCCTACCGCGATGCCTTTCGACACATTGTGATCCTGTGCGGCAAGACTTATCAGCAGCGCCCGTGGATATGGACTGACCCTGAGGTATACGTCATTGACCCTGGCGACAGGCTTCACGATTGGATGCGTGACTTATAAGTCTTTCAGGGCGAGCCCACCCTAAACGTGATTGACGACTGCTCGGCCAAGGCGGCGATGACCAAAAAGAAGGACATGCTCTCCGAGCTCACATTTTCTGGCCGCCATGTGGGGCAAAGCGTATGGACCTCCACTCAGAAGTACAACGCCGTCCTCAAGGATTTGCGCGAGCAAATGAAATGGGTCGCCCTGTTTCACTGCAAGGACCGAGACTCATTCGATGACTGTCTTCGAGAAAACGACGTTATCCAACTCGCGAGGAGCGACTGCAGGTTCGACGGATGCTTTCTGAAACTAATCACGCCAAGCTTCTGTTAAAGACTGATCAACCAACTGCTTACAAAGCAATAAGCGCAGCTTATATAATTGTGCTTAACGCTCGTTAGTAACTGCTGAGCAAATGCTTAACAATGCTTAACAAATGCTTAACAATGCTGAACAATGCTGAGCAATTGCTTAACAATGCTTAACAAATGTTGAGCAATTGTTGGACAATGCTGAGCAATTGCTGAACAAAAGCTTAACAATGGCGAACAAATGCTTAACAAGGTGAACAGAACAAATGCTTAGCAAGCTGAACAAATGCTTAACAATGCTGAGCAATTGCTTAACAATGCTTAACAAATGTTGAGCAATTGCTGGACAATGCTGAGCAATTGCTGAACAAAAGCTTAACAATGCTGAACAAATGCTTAACAAGCTGAACAAATGCTTAACAATGCTGAACAAATGCTGAACAATGATTAACAAATGCTGAACAATTGCTGAACAATGTCGGAATCAATTTGTTCTTTCGCTGCGAGCTTTGTTGCGAGCATAACGGTGATCATAAGTATCGGATGGTGCGCTTGGCAATATGTGACTAGTGACTTATGAGACTAGTCAGAATAGCACTGCTTGTGATAAACAATGAACTGCGACAAACTTCTCGATCAGCTAATTGGAGAAACAGTCGCGCCAACTGCCGACACGGCTGGAACTGTAGGAACACCTGTCAGCACGACTGGAACTGTAGGAACGACTGCCGGCACGACTGTAGACACAAATGAAAACACGCGACGCGAGCGGCTAGCTGCACTGGTTGCTGGGGGACAATCGGAGCAGTATTTCTGTAGGCCTCTCTCAGTTTGTCAGGTGTACAAGATGTCAGATGCGGAGGTCGATAAAATGTATGCGCGATACAAATCTAGGTTAGGTGCAGAGATGACGAAAATTCTTGGATCGGCGGCTATTCATCTGTACGCTACCACTGTTAGTATAATTCTCCCTATACCAAACACCGCGGGGTTGATTGGCAATCTAGAGACGGACCCTTTTGTAGGACCCACTCTTCGAACAGCCTGCTGCTCAATTTATCACAAGTTTGGAATGTTCTTAGCTCCGTTGACAACCGCGTTGACCATGGCTAACCACTGTCAATTTAGCTGCTCTTGAAACAGCAAAACGTCCGAAGGTGGTTCCACATCTGAAGGCAGCTACAGTTCAATCTCCAATTGTTCCTGCGGAGCAATCGGGGATTCTGGCTCCTACCTGGATCATCCCGTGGGTTGTTGGTGGTGGTCTGGCAGTTGCGGGCACCCTGTGTGTGTTCCCACTGCGGAACTACCTTTCGCGACAACCAGCTGCGGTTCCGAAGGAAGTTCAGAATCCGATTGCACCCCATTTAAACACTGCTCGCGATCCCTTTTATATGCAATAACTGTATAGTAATGGCTGAATACGATGGTAAAATAATAGTGAATGCGGTTTATCACGCCGTGGTGATATCGGGCCTCAGTATCGGGTTTGCTAGACTATCAAAGATGGTCTTCGGAGGGCCCGCTCCCAAGTTGGACATGACTGCGTAGCGGCCGCAGTTGGGACCAGAGATTATCTAGTTAAAGCTGGAATTCTACCTGCTAATATATGGAAATAATGGCTTCGATCGCAATGCTCGTAGGTGGTGCGCTGGTGAACGCATTGGCTTTCAGCGGTAGCAACTTTCTATTCTCGAAAATGAGTAGCTCGGACGTAGATGAGGAGCGCAAGCATCACGATTTAGCTGTAGAACAACTTCAGAGTGCACACGTAGCATGGTCACAAAAACGAACCGCCCGTCTGGACTGGATCAACGAAGATCTTCGCCGCGAGAATCACGCCGTGCAAACTTTCCGGAACGTTGACGCCGCCATCCGCGAGTACGCGCAGACATATCCGCAGAAAAGTCTCGCGCCGCTGGATCCCGAGCCCCAACTTTCAGATTTCTATGTACCGTCAGAGGCCAAAAAAAAAAACGCGAAATCGCGTTCGTCGTCGTGGGAATGGTTGCGACGGGTCTCGTCAGCTACTATATTGCAAAGCAATAAGCAATTGAACTTTTTTTAATAAATATATATATATAGAACGATGTTAGTTGACAAGCTTTATTACGCTCTGCTCGATGTAGGCTACACGTCCCTTAAACACTGTTTAGCTGTTTAGTGCTCTTCGACCTTCTTAATATCGTCCAGGGGGATTCCCTTACTATCCGGTCCGTTATCGTGACAGAGTCATAGCTTGTGGCTCCTCACAACAGCGGTCGGGTCTCCCTCCACGGTGGATGGCTATGCACCTAAACAGACACAAGTAGTCGTCGTACATGTCAACGGAATACATTCCTTTTTTCTGTCTTAAAGGCCCTGAACGGCTCAGTATTACAATTTTCTGATTTTTTCAAACACAAAAACATGTTTGGCAACTGATTTAGTACACAAAACTAACATATACTGCCTAATAGATACATATCAAGTCTTGAGATTTACATCTTAATCGCAATGTGAAGACAACAAAAATTTGTTTTGTGTACCACTCAGTGCAAAATATCAATATTGACAAATTAATTCCCGTAACCCAACGGCTTCGGCTCGGAAGCGAGTCGATAAACTCCGGCTATCGGAATTCATCGGCCGCGAATCAGGGAGTTGGGCAGTTGACCCGAGCTTCTATCGGAAAATCGATCGGACTTTGAACACACACCTGCTGTTTGTTTATCAACAATTATTGATATTTTCATCGACTACAAACTCATTTTTGTACCAAAATGAATGCAACCAGTTTCAAAGTGTGTGTAAATAGAAACCTGTTGGATTTGTGTGTGGGAAAACCCAATAGGAGGCCAAATTCGGCAACTTGAGCCGTATTGGGGCTTTAACCAATCGGGGAGTTTTCCCGCTCCCATGAGAAGTTGTTGCGCATCGATGATCATCTTCACCTCGACCAATATCCAACGATATTTTTGACCGAATATTGTCATGTCATTTTTTGTCGAAATCGGATGGTTATGTCATCCAAGATGGCCGCCAAAAGGTCAAAAGGTCGTTCTTTTATTAGAGATTTCAAAATTCTTCTTCACATGAACCGCTTGGCCCATGGTAGCCAAACTTAAAAGTTATGGTCCATGGGTGAAGCCTTTTCAGATTTGTTAAAATGGAGGTCATCGCTAATCCAAGATGGCCGCCGTCTAAAAAATAGCATAAATTCTTAAAAAATCTTTTTCTCATGAACCGCTAGCCCGATTTCGACGAAACTTGGTAGGAATGATCGATGTACAATGCTCTTTGAAAGTTGTTGTAATGGTGACCCCGGGGTCAAAAATGGGCGTGGCCCGTGGGGTCAAATTAGGGTCAAATTATATTTTTGACCGAATATGGTCATGTTATATATAAAATCGAAGTTATCAACGAGGTGATCACTCTGGTGCATTTATTGTCGAAATTGGATGGTTATGTCATCCAAGATGGCCGCCGAAAGGTCAAAAGGTCGTTCTTTTATCAGAGATTTCAAAATTCTTCTTCACATGAACCGCTTGGCCCATGGTAGCCAAACTTAAAAGTTATGGTCCATGGGTGAAGCCTTTTCAGATTTGTTTAAATGGAGGTCATCGCTAAGGCAAGATGGCAGCCGTCTGAAAATAGCATAAATTCTTATAAAATGTTCTTCTCATGAACCGCCAGCCGGATTTCGACGAAACTTGGTAGGAATGATCGATGTAGAATGCTCTTTCAAAGTTATAAAATTGTGACACCGGGGTCAAAAATGGGCGTGGCCCGTGGGGTAAAATTTTATTTTTGACCTAATATGGTCATGTCTATATCAAATAGAACGTATCAAAGAGGCGATCGCTCTGGTACATTTTTTGTCCAAATTGGATGGTCATGTCATCCAAGATGCCCACAGAAAGGTCAAAAGGTCGTTCTTTTATTAGAGATTTCAAAATTCTTCTTCACACGAACCGCTTGGCCCATGGTAGCCAAATTTCACAGTTATGGTCCATGGGTGAAGCCTTTTCAGATTTATTAAAACGGAGGTCGTCGCTAATCCAAGATGGCCGCCGTCTAAAAATAGCACAAATTCTTAAAAAAAATTCTTCTCATGAACCGACAGCTGGATTTCGACGAAACTTGGTAGGAATGATCGATGTAGAATGCTCTTTCAAAGGTGTTAAAATGGTGACCCCGAGGTCAAAAATGGGCTTGGGGTCAAATTTTATTTTTGACCGAATATGCTCATGTCATATATCAAATTGAAGGTATCGATGGGGCGATTGCTCTGGTGCAATATTTGTCGGAATAGGATGATTATGTCATCCATGATGGCTGCCAAAAGATCCATTTATTCAAGATTTTGAACGTCTTTTTCTCGGGAACCACATGGCCGATGCTGGCCGATGCTGGCCAAACTTCATAGTAAATTAAGATCCTTGGGTGAAGCATTTCCAGATTTGGTAAAATGAGTCGTCGCTTAATCCAAGATGACCGCCATCTAAAAATAGCACAATTTTTTTAAAACACATATGAACTCAATGTCACATTCTCCTCTGGTGTTCATGGAGTCAGGTGAGCGAATTAGGGCCATCATGGCTCTCTTGTTTAATTATTTATATTAATTACATGCGTCACCTGAAAAATTAATATTTTCGACAGATCACAAAGTATGATAATTGCACATCAAAAAATAAATACAGAGTAAATAGCAATATCCGTTACCATTTAAGGAACACTGTTATCGCCCCTGATATGAGTGGAAAATTACGTCTGATATAAAATGTATAATAATGCCAATCAATACGGTAATAGCGAATGAATGTTTATTTTGCCGGAAAATGTCTCGGATGATGTCTCTGATAGAAGAACATTGTGTGCCTACTGAGTGGGCATGTACCTTTAATTGCCAAAAATTTGTCGCCCACAAAACGTGGAACAGACAGTCACTCAGTGCGGACTAGTTAGTCAACCGAATTACGTGGTCTGGCCGTCTCGTGAAATATATTTTGTATCCAATATAGATTGGTAGCTTTTCTGTATAAAATTAACTCTTTGCATGCTGTGAATTTTGTGGGCTATAAATAGTTCAAAAACAGCAATTCATTACGTTTTCTTTTATTTCTCCCTATAAATATCATGAATGAGTCCGGAGGGGATATAGCGTTAGTATTATTCAGAAAGCATTTTGGGACAGATCAATCGTCACATTAGCAGCACATCACATGGTTTGATGTGCTGCTGATATGATTTGTTGTGCTGCTGATGTGACGCTTGATCTGTCCCAAAATGCTTTGCCGATATTTATCGGCTTTTCTATCCTGTTGGAACGCAATGTTTTTATATTTTCGCGCCAATGAATGATTGGCGCGAAAATATAAAAATATTGCGTTCCAACAGGATACAAAAGCCGATATTTGTGTATCGATATCAGTGAAAATAGAAACAACCCAGGGTTTAAAACAATATCAACAACAACAAGCCAGCAGACAACAATGTTTATTTCACGCATTTTAGTGTAAAACATTTTACAGTGTGTCCATCATTAACGGACCCGGCGAATGGCATCGTGACCGCACCTTTGATCACATACCAGAAAGTGGCTACCTACTCGTGTAACCTGGGATACTTCTTGGTTGGCAGCGACACTCGCACGTGCCAGGCTGATGCTACATGGAGCACCACCGAGCCCACGTGCCAGATACAAGGTTCGTTTTTATGTACCCAGAAAAATTTGACATATTTCTGGGCTAAGTCCCATATGGGACTAAACCTTTTTAGCGCAGGGGAGGTATCGTGTAGAAGGTGAGCGGCAGACTTAGGTTGGCGAAACGGTAGCGGTGGAGCAAATGGAGTAAAAAGACGGTCATT
Organism: Conchocele bisecta; assembly: GCA_029237695.1. Taxonomy (NCBI): domain Eukaryota; kingdom Metazoa; phylum Mollusca; class Bivalvia; order Lucinida; family Thyasiridae; genus Conchocele; species Conchocele bisecta. Next base: position 128,991,595 of record CM055265.1, read on the forward strand.
TGCCACGAGGTAGGTACATATTCGTTGCTTTATTCATATTTTAATTTAAAACACAAGGAAGCCATATAGCCTATGGCACGACGGAATATATCATAGATCTACGAATGCAGACAGTTTGTAAAAAGATGCAGTGACAAAAAAGTTAGTGTGGTCTCCTCTGTGTAAACAAACCTTGCCATTACAAATTTTGCAGACATTTTCTGGTCGATTTTAATGAAAATACGGTCTATACCCCTGTATATAACCCATGTAGCCCACAATCGTCCACTATTTAACAATTTTTACGGGATTTTGCCATTCACATACCTCTCACGTCTGTGAAAACGATATGTAAGCACTCTAAAACATCATTTCCAGAAAATGTCCATTTTCAGTGTTATGGCCATCTTGAATTTGGTGGCCATATTTGATTTGGAAAAAATGTCCACCCTATTTTTTTCAAACCTTTGTAACATAAACATGGCAAAACAAGTGATGAATGTTTTACACGAAAGTTGTATTCTCCAGGTACACACTATAATACTAATACTATATAATTTATTGAGTAGAGATGTAATATGCCTTGAGGAATTTCATGAGCTAATTATGCTGAATTATTATGTGCACTGGCCCGGGACTCAAACCTGGAACCTCTGGTTTACCGTACATCGCTCTGACCTGCCGAGCTAACCGGGCACGAATACACACTTTCTGCCCATTGTGAGTTGCATACATACTGTGACACAGGATCCTCAATGTTCACCGATCACTTACACTTAGGCTGGTACAGTGCAGATTCAAGTGTGATCACGCAAACACGTGAACAGATCTGAATCTGCACCGCCAATCAGTCAGATATAACAGATCTTTGGCCATGCACTGCTAGAACGCAGGCATTTTCAATTTACTGGAAAAATCCAATGAATACAATTATTTATTTTATGTGTAACTATTAAACCAACTCATTCAATATGTAACCAATCATTTTAATTGACTTTGCATATGTTTTGTCATAGAAAACGCATGTGCATACATTGATTTACTTGTGTAAATACCGCCATGGTATTTCATGGGTCGATATCGGCCGGGTTTCTTATGTTGATTTATGAGTTATTTTATAGTTGAAGATATTGTAAATAAGAAATGTGACACGTTAATAAAATAAATACATACAATACATACTCGTAAACAAAACACATCAAAGTGGAAACTGTGAAATTGATGGCCCTAGTGGATAAAACATGGTTTCTTTCTATGGTAACATAAATCCTGACATTAAACCGTCTGTACATTTACGATATTTGTCTGTGTATTCGTCCTAGTTTCAGTGAAGTAATCGTTTACAAATGAAATGTTTACCGGCTTAAACGGTGATTGTTACGATTATTTGAACTTTGACCTTGAATTTGACCTTGACCTTTCACTCTACGACATTATTTTCTCTTTGCTTAGTGTACATGGTGTAGCTCAATGTGTGTTGAACATAACTACATTAATTTCTGGACAACATGTACGAGAGAAATTTAAATTTAATAACATTTTTCTTTTTTCCTACTGCTTACCAATATCGGCCGTCATCTTGGACGCCATCTAATTTGAGACCTTTTGCACCAGTTGCCAGATTGACACCCAAGCTAGAAATGTTTGTCAGATGTTACTCTTGTAAATAAAAATGTCAAACCATTTCCGTCTAAGGTCGGAATGTAGTTTTATTTTTGGTCTTCACTCTTGGCTTCTCGTCTATATTTACTTTGTACATTTTTGTCGCGCCTGCTTTAGCAGAGGTGCGACTATAGTCGGCTCTTTTTCCGTCGTCCTCGTCGTCCTCGTCCGCGTCGTCTGGTTTTTTGTAAGGCAAAGGTTAATGTTCACCGGTTTTGTAACAGAAATTTGTTAAAGTTATTGTTTTTTCACAATATCCCTTTAACCCCTTTCCAGACACCCCCACATCCAAATTCTCAAGGTCAAGGTCATTTATTTACTTGTAATGTTCACGGTCAAATGCCTCGGCAGGCACGATACCGCTTCCATGGCGGAATTCTTGTTAATTTTGCCACCGGCTAATACAGCCCAAAGTTTTAGCGCGCCAGTGGAAGCATCGACATGAAAAATCATGCGTGTTTCACAAATTATTAGCCCCAATCCTGCAAGGGCGCGTCCTTGTCAGAACACTGAACATACTTTCTACTACACCATTGCGGAACAAAACATTTGAATATATGGGTTGCACCGGTGCCTGTTATTATGCATACAGACATGCACATGGAATGTACATCATACAAGAGTGTGTGGCAGGTGGGAGCATGCGATGGGTAATTTAACGATCGGGGTTCATCCTTACCGGAATCCCGACTGGAGACCTGGTTTGGCCCTCACATACGTCTTTGGCATTTTGTATGTGACAGTTGAATCTGGTTATACCCCTTATGTGAGTATTACGATATTCGTAATCCTATTTTATGGGGAAGGGGCCAAGTGACTTGGTGTGGTATGGACCTGGTAACAGGTCATGTTATTTTAATTTCAGGGCTGAATATATTTGTTCTCGATGTAAATATTCCGTTCTGATTTTGGGATTTTCCCCCCAACGCAGCAGGTTAAAATGGGATCGAACCCGTTTGCCCGGCCTTGCATGACCTTAGCTGTTGATAGGCCATTAAGCAATAATAAACAAACAAACAAACATCATACAATACTTTTGAAACGCGAATATGTCAACTTGTGCACAATTGCTTGAGTTACATTGGTGTCAAATGTTATTCTGCACAAATTATAGCATTTGTATAGATTTTGATAGTACAGTATTTGTTTTATCTGAGATCCAGACAGTGCCTTGAAATATCTCCTGAGCGGTATTTCTGATAGGCAAGAGGGGCATACGGTGAGGATAGCATAAGACCATGTACGTGCGTTAGTAACACCTTTCATTTTTCCATAACTTGTGAACTGCTTTACCGATTTTGACAATATTTGGCCACATATTAAAGGCACAATGTATGTCTATGGATTGTGCTTTATTTTGCATACGACCCATGTCCGACCAGCCAAGGTCAAGGTTACTGAGGACTTTGTAAGCTATTATCAAGGCTACCAGCGAGGGAATTTGCTTAGTGATAATGATGTTCGTTTTATATACAGTCGATACTCGTTACCTAAAACTCTCAAAGTCAAATACTTCTTAGTCCCAAGTGAATGTTTTCCTATATTATAACTCTCAGCAACTCAAATATTTGTTAAACTCAAAGTATTTTCCTCAGTCCCCTGAACTTTGAGTAAATGAGCGTAGACTGTACACATAATTATGCACTTGTTTTTTGTTTGCTTCACAGATTGTTCAAATCCATCAATTGTCAATGGAATTTTCAACGCGCCACAGGGTACAACATATCAGGAGCAGGCCACACTCGACTGTTTGAGCGGCTACGAACTATCCGGAGTTTCTGTGACAACCTGTCAGGCTTCTGGCTCTTGGAGTGGCACTTACACCTGCAACCCTGTTGGTCAGTGGTCACTGTAACTCACATCTCTGGCCGTGACTGGAGAATTGTGGCTTATGGGTTTTTCGACCAGTGTACATCCAGATCAGCCTGTGGATCCGCAGTCTGATCAGGATCTGCACTGTTCGCCATTCCATCAATGAAACACACGTCATGCTTCTACCAAGAAATATTGTGGTCCGGAAAACGTAACGGCGTAACTTAACGGTAGCGGTTCCTCCTTATAGGAATCACGATTTGCCTGCTTTGGCCCTCAGGTACGTTTTTATCTTTGGCACTTTTGTTACCTGGGAGTTGTATTAGGTTATTACCAATTATAAAAGTAGTAAGATTATTACTGATCCTACAGCTTTTGGGAGGTGAGTCTGGTGTGGTGATGACCTGGCATCAGATCAGGATTATTCTGATTTGAGGGCTGAATATATAGTTTTTTGTCTCGCCCGCGAAGTGGAAAGCGAGACATAGGTTTTGCTTTTCCGGAGTCGGCGTTGTCGGCGGCGGCGGCGGCGGCGGCGGCGGCGGCGGCGGCGGCGGCGGCGGCGGCGGCGTCATCATTCAATGTTAAGTTTTCAGGTTACGGTCATTGTTCAATGTTAAGTTTTCGTGTTACGGTCATTGCTTCAACACCGTATCAGCTACAGTCATCAAACTTTATACATACCTTTACGATGATATGTAGATGAATATAGGACTATTAAAAAAAATTCCGGGCTCCAGGGTCAAGGTTAAACTCTATTTCTTTCTATGCTACAAACTGAACATTAATGCATGAAGATCCATTTTTTCTATGGCTCACTAGCAGAGGTCTCCGTAAAATTGAGAGTAGTTTTTGAAAAAGTAGCCAGCTATATTGACTGCCACGTGGCTTAGACAGCGTAGGCGACGAAGGGGAGGGTACGGGAGGGGTACCCCCTTCCCGTTAGGGGGGTTTTGAAATTTATATTCAATTTGGTGGCATCTGGTGAGTTTTATGGTGCATATATTTGTAGTTGTTTAAGACAATTTCTGCATATATTGTTGCAAAAATGTTAAAATGTGTTGATAGCAGGACAAATCTGAAGTTGTTATGCTCCCAAATTTTTTTTTTCTGGGGAGCATATTGTTGCCGCTTTGTCCGTCTGTCTGGCATCGGCATCACACTTCGGTTAAGGTTTTTAGTCCAGTCCATATCTTCAATACTATTAGGCCTAGAGCCACCAAACTTGCACACATTAATCACCTTGCAGTGTATATCTATTAACCACTATCAAATCTGTGACCTTGACCCACTTTTCCAATTAAATTACTTAGTTATTTCCTATTGGTTAAGGTTTTTAGTCAAGTCTCTATATTCAATATTATTAGGGCTAGAGCCACCAATCTTGCACTCATTGACCACCACCCACCCGTGTTTTGTAAAAAATTGATTTTTAAAAAAAAAAAAATTACGACTGAATTGTAGCCGGCGCCAACCGAGCGAGTAGTCGACTAAATCTGCACTAGTCAATAATTGTATAATATGTTCGGGGCCAGTGAAAATTTCTTTCGGGCCCAGGCTCGAGGTCAAGGCGGCGGGACAAGGCGAGAAATTTGATTCCGCGGAATTCTTGTTTATTGTAAATATTCAGTTCTGATTTTGGGATTTCCCCCCATTTTGTACAGGTATATGGGATTTAGTACTAAACCCAGTGACCCAGCCTTAAATGACCTTAGCTGTTGATAGGCCATTAAACCCTAACAAACAAACAAACAAACAATCTAACAAGAAATTATAGAGTTTATTCAACTACCATTTTGAAATACCTGATTTATTTTCCCCGAGACATTTGGAAATCCTATAAAGAAACGAGTGCGGAGCGCAAGTTTCTTTGTCGGATTTACAGATGTCAAGGGAAATAAATCCGGTATTTAAAAATGGTAGTGGAATAAATTGTATATTATAGGCTCTTCAAAAAATGTGAAATTTGCTCTTCGACCAGCTTGTAGCGTATGAATTGTTTTTCGCCGGAAATGATGTCATAACGTGACGTCGATTACGTCTCACGACCGTCTAGGATGAAATATTTCCTTTAAGGAAATAAATCCCTCCAGAATCCCTGTAAATTATATCACTAGGTAGCATCTGTCTATGGGTGATTTGTGACCAGTGTATCTCGTGATCAAATAGCACACTCCTGTAGCCTGATATATCGCTTGTTAGAAGAATAGCGGGTGTTTCATTGATGTATTGGCGAACAGTGCATATCCTGCGGATCTACGGGTTGATCTACACAGGTTGCAAAACACATAAGCCCAATTTCTCCAGATAAATTCAATGTATTTCATAATATTGTATAAGGATATATTCTGCATTAACGCAAAAAAAGGTTATTGGATCAGAATGTTCATATTTTGCATTCTGTGTTATTTCTCAGTATTTATTGTTTTCTCTAGTTTCTCGACCAATGAAAGCACAGAATTTTGTCTCAATTAATTGCATATTGCGACACTTTCGCCAATATCTATTAAATTTATCATTAAATGTTTCAATACGAGAAAGCTATATTTATCACCAGAGGCTCCCCCTTGTTGACATGAAAACCCTTGACACGAACCATGTCACAGCGCGTGCTCGATCGATTCATTGTCAAACAGCCAATAACGACGTATCCCATTTCGAAAACACGTTTATGGGCGGGGCTTCATTCCAACAGACATGTGTACTCGAAGATGCTTACAGTTCACATATTGAATTTGTAATGAATTACTTTCTCTAAAAATTCAATATTTGAACTATAACTATTACATAAAAAATTATGGTGCCAATACCCAGCACTGTCAATTTCATTACACACTTCATGCCTTATTCTGTTCTCTTCCTTGTGAATGATTTTCATATTTTCTGTACCTGGACGGATAGCCAGCCCACATAATTCGCATGTCACTACTGTCTGTTCCACATTTTTCTACCGACAAAAATTTGGGTATTAAACACATTAAATCTAAAAATATTTAAATGTAAGTACTTTTTTTTTCATCGATAACAAAAATAGTGACCCTTAAAAAAAAAAAAATTGATTTTATCGCAAAAAACTACATGTATATTTTTGTATGGGAATTTACGGGGGGGGGGGGGGGGGGGGGGGGAGGGGGGGGGGGGGGGGGGTGGGGGGGGGGGGGGGGGGGGGGGGGGGGGGAACTGTGGAGAAGCTTGAAGAGTCAAAAAAACAAAAATGGAAATTTATTCTTAATCTGGGGATAAATTTTGGGAATAAAATCAATATTTAATGACTTTCATCCAATAAATTATTTTGAGGAGTGTAATTGTTTTTTGTTATTGATGTAAAAGTACTTACATGTAAATATTGTTTTAGATGTAATGTGTTTAAAGGTACATGCCCACTCAGTAGGCACAAACTGTTCTTTATAGGAATTAAATAAGTATATAATTGTATCACTATTTCACCAGTTCTAAAGATTACGAGCGGCCGTACACAGGTATAATTATTTAGTAATATTTATTATACGCCCGTATTCACCTTGTACGGGCGGGATGCGGGATGTGGGCTGGCGGGCATAGCTTGTCCACGCAATAACCAGAGTACTACTCGACGGATTGTAGCCAAATTCAGCATACATGTTTATCACGGCAAGACGAAGAAGCCTATTACTTTTCAAAAATTTCCGATGACGTATCTCCAAGTGGCGATCATTGTTCGCAGTGTGTATCCTTGTCCACGCAACAACTCAAGTTCTACTTCACCGATTGTAACCAAATTTGGTATACATGTTTATCACGGCAAGACGAAGAAGCCTATCGATTTTCAAAAAAATTGTGATGACTTATCTCCCCTTGGCAGCCATTTTTGATTTTCACACTATCCTTGTCCACTCAATAACTCAAAGTTCTACCAAATTCAGTATACATGTTTATCAAGGCAAGATGAACCTATTGGTTTTCAGCAACTTATCTTCCCTTGTTGACTAGCCTTGCCTCGGCGGGCGTATATTGTGACCTTCGGCACTCTTGTTTTACTGATAGCGACGCGTTTTGGTATCAGGCTATTTTCATATGCAAATGAGGCATGGTATTTTTTAATTATTTATATTAATTACAGTCGAACCTTTAATCAGAGGTCACCGCCATTAAGTGGCCACTTCAAATTCCTCCCGTGCATTTTTTCTATATAATACGCTTTCATTCAACGGTCACTCGTCTGACGTGGCCAGCGGTCATTAATTATCGTCCCAAACTAGTGATCCAATTTCATTAAACGGTCACCGCTAATCCCGATGTCAATGTACCCTGCGGCGGTCGTTACCGAAGCGCGAATTAACAATGATGTCGGCAGTCAATGCGGTTAATTCGGTCGACATTTTCTCTGCCGAATCACAATCTGGCCTCTCATTGGAGTTAACTTTTGAAAACATTTACCGGGCCCATATCGGTCGGTGTCATTTTGCCATGAAAAATATTGCATGACGCCATTAACGGTAAATCCCAATACGCATAATGCAATTCCACGCACGTTATAAAACTCCATCGTTAGTTTCGAAACTGTGTGTTTACACGATGCTGATTTGTCGAAAGTGGCAAGCCTAAGTTAGCTGGCTGACATTAAACACACCGCATGTCAAGATTTACAACACGAAGCCATATCAAATATCAATACACGCGGTTGCTGACGTCAGTTTCGTATTCATCACTAGACTGGTACCCTGTCTGATGTGTGCCTAGTGAAAAATTCTACCGGGAACCAGTCTATTTATGACACGTCAAACGTGTTTATGTGAATTGGGTCTCTATCTCTGACAAATCCCGGCTTATTGCATTAGCGGCCAGACCAGGCGGTGCATTCGAGTAGTCTGCCCATGGTTTACAGTGTTCGCCAATCTCTAATTAAAAACATCTGATCATAATTACGTCAGCAGACTGCAAATTGGTCATAGCTATAGGCTGCTTTCAGCATCATTTAGGCTGCACTGCCGAAATTTCTGTCGACATTCAGCATCATTTACGGAAGATACGACTGATTTTGAAATATTACACAGGTGAGATTTGTGTGTAGCTTTATGCAAAAAACACCCAGACGTGTCAACTGACAGGTGTTTATTGTATGACATCATTCAGCACGAGGCTGTAAACTGCGTGACCTTTAGGCTATGTTTCGAAATTGCTCTTGATTGGTCAACACGCCTTTTGATGTGCCACAGATGTCGCGTCATGGGGTAATCAGTAACCCATTTCATGAGGATACGCTTATGTTCTTCTATGCACTTGGAAGTATATGCCGCGACCACCATTTAAACCATTTCGTGAGACGGTTCAAATGAGTGGTCACAACATATACTTTCATTGAGAAATAACAAAAATAAAAATAAAATATTTCATAAATTTCATATCCGTAAATGTGTATTCCGAAAGGAATGGGTTAAAAAAAAACACTGGATTATACGCAGATGTGTCGCCATATTTCGCCGATATTGATTTCGAAAATATTTTCCGTAATACACAATTGCGACAACCATTATACATTTTGAAGTCAACATACATGTCTTATGTTATCTTTATCTTTCAATTTTCAAAATTTACCTGAAATGTACCTGAAAACACAACCCTCTCTTAAGAGGTCACCTCTGTTAAGCAGCCAGTTTTGTCATTTCCCTTGGGTGGCTGCTTAAGACAGGTTTGACTGTACATGCGTCACCTGAATTTTTTTTATTTTCGACACATAAAGTATGATTATTGCACATCAAAAAATAAATATAGAGTGTAAAAAGCAATGTCCGTTAACATTTTAAGGAAACACGGTTATCGCCCCTGATTTGAGTGGAAAGTTACGTCTGATATAAAATGTGTAATAATGTCAATCAATACGTGGGGTAATGGTGAATGCATGTTTATTTTGCCAGAAAGTGTCTCGGATGAAGTCTCTGATATATTGTATATGAACATTGTGCGCCTACTGAGTGGGCATGTACATTTAATAGCCAAATGTTTGTCGGCCGCAAAACGTGGAACTGACAGTCACTCAGTGCGGACTAGTTAATCAACCAAATTTTTTGGTCTGGCTGTCTCGTGAAATATATTTTGTATCCAACATAGACTGGTAGCTTTTCTCTATAAAATTAACTCTTTAAATAGTTAAATCAAAGTACTGAAAGTACTGAACATAGGGTACTACAAGATTAAACTAGATTGATTGTTGGTGTTGCAGTTTCATTAACCCTTAAAGCGCTAGAAACGACAATTGTCGTCTGCTGTTTTCAAAATGTTTTATATTTTCTCCTCAAAAACATACTGAGACGATTCTACTGGTTAAGGGGTAAACTATTGATATGAAACAAGTACAGTATGCACTGCTACAGTATGTACCAAAACATTCAACAACATTACAGATTATGCATAGCAATATCAGAAAGATACGGTAACAAATATACAAGACATCAGTTCAAGTATCAATACAGATTCCAGATATCTATGATCATTATAGATATATTACAAAACAATGTTGTAACAGGATTTTTGTTAAAGTTTCTGCATTACTTTGACATCGCCATGTTTGCTTCTGTTTTGTGAATGAAATAGTTGTCCCCGGATCGAGTATATTAAAACATACAAATGACGTCATTGGGGAAACCGCTGACAAAATTTTCAATGTATGGAAGCCCAAACTTGTTAGAATTTTTTTTGTCGTATTTTCAGTACTTGCATTAATATGGGTATTAATCTACGCTGGATGTGTTATACTGTCATTAATTTGTTCCCTGACTGTAATTTATCACTTACTACTGACTTATTGACCCCCTTCCCTGAACGTAGAATTGACACTCATGTTGGCGTGTATTGGCCACCATTGGCCACCATTGGCAAATGTCAATCATGCCGAATTCGGGAATGTCACTAAAATCCGCTGTAAATCCATCGATAGAATGAGGATTAACATGAGTTAGAATCACACGTGCGAGTTTTGTTGCGACACAGTCGCGATCATTAAACAAATCTGGGTCAACATGTAGCTGGAACCCCTCGACGGAAGTCGCTAATTCCTTTAACACGGCTTTGTTGTAGCCCGTCACGGTCACGCGTTTACACGTGTTTGTCCAGTGGAGAGTATTCGGAGGGGAGTTAACTCTGCCGAAAACTATAGCCCGTTACTAAATTTAGCGATGACCGCACAATTTGTGACGCAAATGGGGCCAAATAACGACTTGACACGTAACAAAATAATCCGATGTATTTTTGTACGTAGAACATCCGCTGTTGATATTGTTCAGTGCAAGTAGTTTTTCATAATATTATTTTCAATTAGCGGTTGCGTATGACAGTTAAACGTTGAGTAACACAATGCATTTTGTTGTTATGGTTACTCCAAGATATCACTACGGACTAGCCCATCGAGGGGGATCTGGGGCGTGGCTAACTGTCCGAGGCGATTAGGTTACCCTATGTGAAAACAGTACATACTCGTAATGTGTTGGATGTTATTTTCACCTCTAGCATGAGAGATAACTGTTACAATGATTTATTTTTTCTCTGGAAATTATTCTAAAGTGCTGCCAAATCATGCTTTTATTGATAAAGAAAACAATTTATGGCAAAAACAGCAGACAATTTTCGGTTCCCACCTTTTAAAGGTCACATTACAAACTATCACTTATTTTCTTCAAAACGCGCTAAAAACAACAACGGCTACCCTAATAACCGATTTCCGGTTCGGTTGTATTTTTCGTGATATTTAGATTTCTCATATCACACCTTATCCGACACCTATACAGAGCCATGCAATGAATTGGTCATCGCTTATCTCTCCTGTTATTGCGACCTACTGGCGCGAGGTGGTGCTGTAAAACTAACCGCTATGACGTAGCAGTAGAACAGCTTTAATACCTGATTGGTGGATAAAGGTTTCTTATAGAATATCATTTGGATTTACGGACATCATGTATTTGTTGCATAGTTTCTTCGTTTTTAGCTCGACTATTCGAAGAATAAGTAGAGCTTATGTTGTCACCCCGGCGTCGGCGTCACCGTCACGCCTTGGTTAAGGTTTTTAGTCAACCTTGTATATGGAATACTACTGGCCCTACACCCACTATACTTGGACAACTTCATCTCCTAGTGATGTACATCAATAACCCCTGATCTATATTTGACCTTGACCTACATTTCCTCTTGAATTACTTAGTTAATTCCCCTTGGTTAAGGTTTTTAGTCAACCTTGTAGATGGAATACTCCTGGCCCTACACCAACCATACTTGGACAACTTTATCTCCTAGTGATGTACATCAACAACCCCTGACCTATATTTGACCTTGACCTACATTTAACCTTGAATTACCTAGATAATTCCCCTTGGTTAAGGTTTTTAGTCAACCTTGGTTAAGGTTTTTAGTCAAGCTTGTACATGGAATACTATTGTGCATACAGACACCATACTTGGACAACCTTTTCTCATACATGTAGGGATGTACATCAATAACCCCTGATCTATATTTGACCTTGACCTACATTTCCTCTTCAATTACTTAGTTAATTCTCCTTGGTTAAGCTTTTTAGTCAAGCTTGTATATGCAATACTCCTGGCCCTACACCCACCATACTTGGACAACTTCATCTCCTATCCTAGGGATGTACATCAATAACCCTTGATCTATATTTGACCTTGACCTACATTTGACCTTGACCTACATTTCCTCTTGAATTACTTAGTTAATTCTCTTTGGTTAAGGTTTTTAGTCAAGCTTGTAGATGGAATACTCCTGGCCCTACACCAACCATACTTGGACAAATTTATCTCCTAGTGATGTACATCAACAACCCCTGACCTATATTTGACTTTGGCCTACATTTAACCTTGAATTACTTAGTTAATTCCCCTTGGTTAAGGTTTTTAGTCAAGCTTTCTACATGGAATACTATTGTGCATACAGACACCATACTTGGACAACCTTTTCTCATAGCGATGTACATCAATAACCCCTGATCTATATTTCACCTTGACCTACATTTCTCTTGAATTACTTAGTTAATTCCCCTTGGTTAAGGTTTTTAGTCAAGCTTGTATATGGAATACTACTGGCCTTACACCCACCATACTTGGACAACTTCATCTGCTAGTGATGTACATCAACAACCCCTGATATATATTTCACCTTGACCTATATTTCCTCTTCAATTACTTACTTAAGTCACCATGGTTAAGGTTTTTTAGTCAACCTTGGTTAAGTTTTTACTAACTAAGCTTGTACATGAAATACTATTGTGCATACAGACACCATACTTGGACAACCTTTTCTCATAGGGATGTACGTCAATAACCCCTGATCTATATTTGACCTTCACCTACATTTCCTCTTCAATTACTTAGTTAATTCTCTTTGGTTAAGGTTTTTAGTCAACCTTGTAGATGGAATACTCCTGGCCCTACACCAACCATACTTGGACAACTTCATCTCCTAGTGATGTACATCAACAACCCCGACCTATATTTCACCTTGACCTACATTTAACCTTGAATTAATTAGTTAATCCCCCTTGGTTAGGGTTTTTAGTCAAGCTTGTATATGGAATACTATTGTGCATACAGACACCATACTTGGATAACTTTTTCTCATAGGGATGTACATCAATAACCCCTGACCTATATTTTACCTTCACCTACATTTAACCTTGAATTACTTGGTTAATGTTTATAGTCAAGCTTGTATATGGAATACTCCTGGGCCTACATCAACCATACTTGGACAACTTCATCTCGTAGTGATGTACATCAATAATCCCTGACCTATATTTGACCTTGACCTACTTTTATCCTTGGATTACTTAGTTATTTCCCCTTGGTTAAGGTTTTTAGTCAAGCTTGTATATGGAATACTCCTGGGCCTACAGCAACCATACTTGGAAAACTTCATCTCCTAGTGATGTACATCAATAACCCCTGACCTATATATGTCATTGACCTACATTTAACCTTGAATTACTTACTTAATTTCCCTTGGTTAAGTTTTTTAGTCAACCTTGGTTAAGGTTTTTATGCAGGCCGCAGCCACCTTGTTTGTCAAGCTATGTGTACATCGACAACCCTCGTAGTCGAGCTATGCTGTTCTCCTACAGCTCTTGTTAGTCAAGATGGTACATGGAATACTATTGTGCATACAGACACCATACTTGGACAACCTTTTCTCATAGGGATGTACACCAATAACCCCTGATCTATTTTTGACCTTGACCTACATTTCCTCTTCAATTACTTAGTTAATTTCCCCTTGGTTATGGTTTTTAGTCAAGCTTGTATATGGAATACTACTGGCCCTACACCCACCATACTTGGACAACTTTATCTCCTAGTGATGTGCATCAATAACCCCTGACCTATATTTGACCTTCACCTAGATTTCCTCTTGAATTACTTACTTAATTCCCCTTGGTTAAGGTTTTTAGTCAACCTTGGTTAAGGTTTTTAATCAAGCTTGTACATGGAATACTATTGTGCATCCAGACACCATACTTGGATAACTTTTTCTCATAGGGATGTACATCAATAACCCCTGACCTTTATTTTACCTTCACCTACATTTAACCTTGAATTACTTGATTAATGTTTATAGTCAAGCTTGTATATGGAATACTCCTGGGCCTACATCAACCATACTTGGACAACTTCATCTCCTAGTGATGTACATCAATAATCCCTGACCTATATTGTTTGACCTTGACCTACTTTTATCCTTGGATTACTTAGTTATTTCCCCTTGGTTACGGTTTTTAGTCACGCTTGTATATGGAATACTCCTGGGCCTACAGAAACCATACTTGGAAAACTTCATCTCCTAGTGATGTACATCAATAACCCCTGACCTATATCTGACATTCACCTACATTTAACCTTGAATTACTTACTTAATTTCCCTTGATTAAGGTTTTTACTCAACCTTGGTTAAGGTTTTTATGCACGCCGCAGTCACCTTTTTTGTCAAGCTATGTGTACATCGACAACCCTCATAGTCGAGCTATGCTGTTCTCCTACAGCTCTTGTTGTTTCTTCATTTAATATATACGTTAATCGTTATTTTTTCCTTCACCTAGTTATACTTGGATTATTTATACGTTGGTTGCAATCACTGGCAAAAATTGAAATTAAATGTTGTATTTCTATTTTCCTTTTACAAAATGCTAATCTCCGACATTTCGTAAATTGATTCTGCAATGCTTTGCAGAATGTTACTTCAGCATACTTGTGCTTTGACAATTTCGAGTTGAAATAATCAGTGACACGCGTGTGTAGCTATGTTCAAACGGATGCCGCCGGAGGTCATTAATAGCAAACAATTTATCCGATGATTTAACCGCAGGCAAATAGGAAAGTGTATCTTGGGACAGGTGTTCTATGCTGATTGGTTAAATCCATTTTGTTTATCTGTCCTAGTCAGTGACAGACGTGTGAAGCTACACTCAAACGGATGTCAACAATAATGCGGCAGGTGTATATTGAATCTGCGAGGCCACACCTATGCCAAGCTGATTGGTTGAGTCCAATTTGACAGTCATGGTAGAATGATGTGTTTGTTTTTATACATGGATGAATGTTATATTGCAGGACTCGCTTATTTTTCCGTAAATACTGTTTTCGAATACTAAAATATAACTAAATCACATATTTTGTTTGTTGACAGAATTAAAAGAATTTAAAGAATTAAACGTATATATTCAATTTTCACATGTACAGTAAATTCTTTACTATTTCTAATCTATTTTCCTACTGACTGGTTTCAAATAAATAGAAAATATTTGGACTTGATGTTAAAAACTAAAGAGGTTTTCGAGAAGAAAATCGTTGTTTTGTCAAATGGGGGTTACGTCGAAGCTTGGTCCTATATGTGGCTGTGACTGGAGAAATGGGGTTTATGTGATTTGTCGCTAGTGTAGGTCCCAATCAAATATAACACTCCTGTAGTCTAAATACGATCAAGATTGCATGTTCGTGTGTTTTATTGAAGGAATGCCGAAAAGTGCAGATCCTGTTCAGACTGTGCGAATGTACAGGCTGAACTGGATCTACACTGGTCGCAAACGCCCTATAAGCCCTGTGTTGTGTTTGGCTTATTGAACCTTCTGTCGCAGTATACAGCGGATGTTGACACAATCTTCAAACAACACCCCACCCCCGTGGCAATTAGAGCGACTAATTTTCCCACTGCTGTCACCCCGGGCTTTCCTTAATTGACCCCATGTACAGTATTGTTTCATTGTAAGTGGACAATGGCCTACAAGAATGACGTTATGACAGTTTCACCAGCATAGCACCAGATCCATCTATGCACCTGACAGCTATGATAAATGCGCATGTCTACTCTGTTGCCCGTCTGATTTAGCATTATATATACGTACTATCTGGGAAAACATAGATTGTAACCTGACGATGTAAATATAAATAAATATATATACAGACTGGTATCCTACAGCTGTTGAAAATTGCACAGTATGTCCATTTTGTCACCCACTGTCGCATTTCAGTATGTAGTTTGTAACTAGGTCATTCTTACATTTTTACAGTAAAGTACAGTCCCACATATTTATATCAGCGGTCTAATAAACTGGAGTTTTAAGTAGTCTGTTGAACTAGTACGTGTAATAATCGTATTATGCATACATTTCGGAAGTTCTACTGATACGTCATATACCCACGTGACCGCAAAGGGAAATAACTGTGGTAAGCAAAATAAGGGGAAGTTAGACATGCAGTGACGGCTGGAAAAACTGGTTGTCCGGTGTATGAAATCTGTAAAAGAACGGCACATACTGGTCGGATTACTGTACAATTTGTTTTATTTGATATATAAATGATGAATACATAAGCATATCACGAAAACAGAAGCTTGTTATATATCTCCTTTAAGTGTCTACTGTAAGTGTGTCCACGTGTATCTATGATGGGTACCGTACATTTGATGGAAGGTGCCCGTGTAGAGGACAAAAATAAGAGTATTATCCCATCACCGATAGGCAAGAGGGGATATAGCGTTAGTATTATTCAGGGTTTAAAAAATCAACAACAACAACCGAGCAGACAACAATGTTTATTTCATGCATTTTAGTGTAAAACATTTTGCAGCTTGTCCATCATTAACGGACCCGGCGAATGGCGTCGTGAGCGCACCTTTGATCACATACCAGAAAGTGGCTACCTACTCGTGTAACCTGGGATACAGTTTGTTTGGCAGCGACACTCGCACGTGCCAGACTGACGCTACATGGAGCACCACCGAGCCCACGTGCCAGATACAAGGTTCGTTTTTATGTATCCAGAATTTTTTTTAAAAATTCTGGGCTAAATCCCAAATGGGACTAAGCTCCCTTTTTAGCGCGACTTTCGAAGGAAGGAGTGCTAATGGCATACCCCTGGCATCGTCGTCGATGTCTGTCCATCCATCCGTCTTCAAAAATTTGAAAACTTAACCTTTGGGGAAATTTGTTATAATTTGTTTCCTTTCACAAAACATTTTGATATTTCACACATGCCTTTCTCTAATGATTCACTATCGTGCTGTGACAAATACACGACCGTCCTACCCCATTTAACCTCAAGGTCAAGGTCACAATCTTAGTGCATTCATCAACTTAATCTTGGGGGAAATTTGTTATAGTTTCTGTTTCCTTTCACCAAACGTCTTGTTATTTCACACATCCCTTTCTCTCTAGTTATTCACTATCATGCTGTGACAAATCCACCACCGTCATAGTTTTTTAGTGCATTCATAAACTTAACCTTGAGGGAAATTTGTTTCATTTTGTCCCACTTCTTAATATTTCACACAAACCTTTCTCTAATGGTTGTCTATCATGCTGTGCCAAATCCACAAGACAATCAGACCCCCGCTAGCCTCTAGGTCAATGACACAGTCTGAGTGCTTTCACAAACTTAACATTGGGGGATTGTTTTTTATAATTTCTGTTTTTTTGCACCGCTCTTCTTGATATCTTACACAATCCCTTCCTCTAATGGTTCTCTATCATGCCCTGCCAAATTCTTGACGCTCAGACCCCCGCTAACCCCAAGGTCACAATCTTAGCGCTTTCACAGACTCATTGGGGGGAATTTCTTTTAATTCCTGTTCCTGTTTTAATTCCTCATTCCTGTTTCCGTTCACCATGTTCACACAGCTTCTTGATATTGTTTGAAGTAAAACACCATCAGGAGCGCTTCATTGTCTTCTGGCAACTCTTGTTATAAATTAACTAGTTTAAAATTTTGTGACGATTGGATTGATCTGAAAATTAGCATATCACAGTCCATTCCAGTAACTTAGGGGTGAAAGGATTAATATCTTTACTAAATGTACTAAATGTACCATACTCCTCACCCTTGTCTGTAATTGTGGCTGTGACTGGAGAAATGGGGCCTATTGGTTTTGCGGCCAGTGTAGATCCAGATCTGCTTGTGCCTCTGCACTGTCTGATCAGGATCTGCACTGTCTGCCATACCATCAATGAAACGCCCCTCATGCTTCTACCAAGCAATATAGATTGTTATCATGCTACAAGAATGTGCTATTTGATCAGGAGCTACCCTGGTCACAAATGCCATAAGCCCTCTTTCTCCAGTCACGGCTGAATATGACCTTGCTGATGAATGAACTTTAGACCCCAATCAATTATGATCTTGCTGTTTTTTAGACCCCAATCAAGCAGTTGATGAATGCCTCTTACGAAGATTTTACATCTGTACCAGTGTTCATGAGTGTGTTAGCTGACCAGGATCCATCCTGATCAAACACTCAATACAGTGCGACCCCGTTAGTACACGCTTCACTATAACACAATTTCGGTTAGTACATGGTTGTGCCTTGGCTCCCGAATTTTTTTCCTATTTGTATATCAAAATCGTGTTAAATTTGTAACACAACTATTGTCAGAAATCGTGTTAAATTTGCGATTCTTTCCCAAATTAGACCCAAAATGGACGAATTTATTTTTTTTATGGTCACATAGCCTCTTTATCTCACCGATGTGAATGTGCAGCTGATCACGTTTGCACATTTCGTAAATTAATCCGAGCAAACTGGGAATAAGATCAGTAAGACCAGTAACAAAGCAGTGCTAATTGTTATGTGCTCGATTTCATTTTTCCGGCATGCGTTCGCGCTCACCATTGGTGGAATATTAATTGGGTGTAAAGGCTGATCAATCGGAGATCGCATATCAGTCGCGCAGATTAACTCGACCCAGATTAACTAAATTGTTACAGCACTGCCCACGCCCCCGGCGCATGTACACAAATGTGTACGTGACAACTGGCCTTGTTTCGCTACGTCATAATTGAGCCAGTGCATGAGATAATCAACTTTATTATATAACTGAGATTTTCGCCGAGAATGATTTGACTTTTTTCTGCAAATATATCGGAAAGTTGATAACATTTTCAGAGCAAATGCGTAATAATACTAATTTAATATTCGTCAACATTCGATATCGTTTACAGAAAATGTACACTATTATCAGATTCATCTTCGTCGAAAATCTCACGTGATAAGCCTGATTACCTGAACTGGCGCAATATTATAACACGTCGGGCAAAACATGTCTATACCGGTCTGTACTCAAACCCACAGGTGGAATAGTCGGACGTGTGACACAAAGAAAATGACCATTACAAAAATATCCATTACCCCACCCACTTGATCTCGTTCTATTATTAACGTCATGTACAGTACGATACCAGGTGGGTGGGATAATGGGATTTTTTAATAGGCATTTATTTTGGTGTCATAGGTCCGAGTCTTCCACCTGTGCTCACCATATGAGTAAACACAGATTGCAACGCACGAGCTTGTCCGTGGCGTTGCAGCTGATGGAACAGGATATCGGTCATTGGGTCATTGCGTCATCATTACTACACTTTTTTCTAAACGCGTTTACAATAATGGATTGCACGGACCTGCGTAGATCTACATTCTACATGAACATGATGAATAAATAAAACATGACGTTAACAATTCTTGGATTCAATATATTTATTACATGCGAAGATAACAGTGAAAACTTATGGAATATTATAGGCATTGGCGACGTCGTTCATTCGCAGTCACAGTGTACAGTGTACATGTATTTTTTGTTGACATTATGATGCGTCTTGGGCGAGAACGGATATAGCACGGTTCGGATAAGCAACACGGAAGGTTGTATGTCGCCGGACTTCCGTGTACTAACGGGGTCGCACTGTATATTGTATATATTGATTAAAAAATGGATGTTTATAAAAACTTATGTGAAAATGATGTCGCAAGTTTATGAATATTAGCAGCACACAATAAATATGTGAGTATTTTGGAATTTTTATATATTTCCAACATATTATAGAAGACATTACAGATCCTCAAAATTAACTTCGGAAAAGTGTCATATTCATAAGGCATGGAGTCCAAAAAAAAAACTTTTCACATAAACCAGTCCCATAAATTAACTTTCTGCGGCCTTATGATTGACACTAGTTGATTGAGTTTGTGTTGATTTGGCGTTGCATTGCTTAGATTAAACTAAGCAATGTAACGTCAAAGCAGCATTGTGATGTCAAACCGACACACTCCAGCGATTCTAACAATAATGATATCACAGAAGTACCTCTAAGGGATCTTACATGAGCTTTTTCAAGTTTGATTAACATATTTATAAGACTTGTATTTCTAAGGGAAAATACTCGTGATTTTTCAAGTTTGGTAACGTATTTAGGACTAAAATAAAAATGTTTTTGTTTCCAGTTACCCGACCCTACCTAGATTTTCCCGCCGACACTAAACTGTTTAGTAAAATATAATAATAATAATAAAAAATCAAAAGATACCACTGAAATCGTCCCATAAAAAGTGATTGTGTCAACATAGTTGTTGAGCATACACTATATAATTCCAGCACAACAATATTTACACAATTCCCTAACATTTGATTGGTCAAATCTCTGTCTCTGTCTAGAATTTATATCCCAGTAAACTCCATGCCGATCTACTTTCCGTAACCGTGAGGCGCAGTTAAAATAATTCTTAAGAAAACGGAAAATAAACACATTTTCTTGATGAATTTATTTCAAATGCTGGAATTATAAGGAATGAATGGCATTTTTGTGGAATTTATCGGGGATATAAACTTGGAAAAGTCGCGGGAATACTGGACGAGGCCTTCCGGCCGATAAATTCCACAAAAAGGCCATTCTTCCTATAATAAACTTAAATAGTTAGTCATGACTAGTACTGCTCTAAATTGGGCGTGGATTTGATGTCGATAGAAGACAAAAACAATTATTTTTTTAGCGTAATAGGAAACAAACAATTTTGTTTGGCCTTATAAGATTCGTCTATAGTGATACATCCGTCAATGATGGCTCAGATGTAGTTCTAAGGGAAATTACTTATAATTTTTTCAAGTTCAGTAACCTATTTATCAGACTGGTTTATTGTGATATATCGATGATGGCCCAGGAAGTACACTGCAGCTCCATTATAACGCGGTGGTCGGGGTCCAAGATTTCAAACCGCGATCGAATCCGACCGCGTTATAAAATTTCGGGACATGCACGGGTACTGGTACTGCACGGGTTACTGGTATCATCCGCATTTCGGTTACCAACTATTGCGGGAATTCCATTAGCAACGGACCCATATAAAATCATGTCATTTGAACAGAAGTTAAAGTAATTATTAATAATGCCTATGACATACAAACTTGTATTAATGTATTAAACATATGAGTTATTTATAAAATCATGCTTATTACGTTGTATAGTGCTCGCGATAGACAGACGCTTATTACAATGTATACTACTCGCGATCAACAGGCGCTTAAAAGGATTAATTGATAATAAATAATGCCTATGGTCACGTGTCCTGCCTATTCATGCGGACGATTAGCTGTTGATACGTGCATGGATGTGGGGTCACGTGATCTATTGTTTACGCTGCAACAGTCATATTGATGAATGAAATTTACGATTTAAGCGAGATTGCCGTGGGCTGCAGTGTAAACAATAGACCACGTGATCCCATACCCAGATAATGCTGAAATGAAACACCAGTCTATTTATAGAACGCTAAATACACCTGGGAGTAAAGAAAAAGAAAGGCGATCGAACACGCAACCATTTATTAGCGACAATTATGTGTTAACACAGATACATTGACATTTCTTGGTGACAAAAAGCGTTCATTTACGTGACTGGAGAAATGGTGCTGATGGGATTTGTGACCAGTGTAGCTTCTGATCAGGCGTTACATTGGTCGGCATGCTCCTTTGATACGACCATTACTTCGCGAATACATGTCAATTGGGATTAACGTAATTGAATTGATTAATAAATATGCCTATTAACATGATTACCTGATAAAAGGTATTACATTTGCTAACATACTAATAATAATCCTTTCATGGACTTTGAACTTCGTTGTTTGAATAAACTTACAGAAATCACGAATCAACTAATTACACGATGACTACGATGTCCGACTATTTTTATAAATAAAAAAAAAAAAAAAAAATTGGGATCCACGAGAGACCCGCGTTATAATAGAGATCGCGCTATACGTTACGGCGTTATAATGGAGCTGCAGTGTAGTAGAAATTACACATGATTTTTCAAGTTCGATCAACTA